>CAUYPK010087896.1:0-15996 GCA_963574355.1 Loris lydekkerianus | reverse complement strand
GTTTATACCCAGAAGACCAAAAATCACAATATAACAAAGACATCTGTACCAGAATGTTTATTGCAGCCCAATTCATAATTGCTAAGTCATGGAAGAAGCCCAAGTGCCCATTGACCCACGAATGGACTAGCAAATTGTGGTACGTGTATACCATGGAATATTATGCAGCCTTAAAGAAAAGAAAGATGGAGACTTTACCTCTTTCATGTTTATATGGAGAGAGCTGGAACTTATTCTTCTTAGCAAAGTATCTCAGGAATGGAAGAAAAAGTACCGCATATACTGGAGTATAAGCCGAGTTGTTTTCGGCACAAAATTTGTGCCAAAAAACCCGAACTTGGCACAAATTTTGTGCCGAAAAAACTCGGCTTATACTCAAGTATATATGGTGTCCAATGTACTGAGCCCTACTATGAAGCTAAATTATAGCTTTCACATGAAGGCTATAACCCAACTGTAGCACTAGACTATGAGGAAAGGGCCCAGGAAGGGGAAGGGAGGGGGGAGGTAAAGGTGGAGGGAGGATAATGGCTGGGGCCACACCTACGGTGCATGTTATAATGGGTACAGGTGAAACTAACTAATGGCAGAATACAAATGTCTACATACGATAACTAAGAAAATGTCATGAAGACTACATTGAACAGTTGGATGAAAATGTTTCAGATTGTGTATGAAACCAGCACATTGTACCCCTTGATTGCACTAATGTACACAGCTATGATTCAACATTAAAAAAAATTAAAAAAAAAACTATTTTTTTTGTTTTTCAAAAAGAGGAGGTTTATTTAGTATTGAGCTTGGTACTGGAAAGAGTCAAGTTCTCTGATTTCTCCAAATAAGGTGTGACCACTTAGATGAAAAGAATGGTTGATTTACTCAGGCTAAGAGATTGTACATTTTCTAAAATCCAAGTGTGTTCTTCATGTATGGAATAATTCAGGAATAGTGACTTTTTTATATATAAATTATTCTTACAATATTTAGGCAGTCAGTGGTTATCTCTAGAATATTTTTAATGGGCAGGTACCAAAAATGTTTCTCCCAACTTTATTACTAACTGTTGGAAAAGGGGGTGAATTGGGTGATTTTACAGATTTTTTCCCCCAAAAGCTTTAAAATTGTATGGGGGAAGCACAAAGATTCATGACAGCTGCTCACATTGACTTTATAGGATTGAAATAGAATCTATGCAAAGGTGAAACAATTTATAGTTAAGAAGGAATGTTCTAAGTGTGTGACGTTGTCAAGAGGGAAATTGGGAAGTGGACCCTCAGTGTAGCACATGCCCCTCAGGCCTGCACAGCCCATCTTCCCAGCTACCAGGAGTGCTGCCCACATACACGCCTCTGCTGTCAGCCCTCTCTGGGAATTACCATTGGTCCAGGAAAGTGTTTTTGCTCAAGGTCACCCATCCTTCATGGGTCATCCTGTATTCAATGACAAAAAGGTGCCAGGACATAAAGGCCTGGCCCTGTTGATACTAAAGGCCTGCTCTATCTCCAAAGCTGTCCCTGAGCTTGGCTGAGGCCTTCTTTGTGATGGCATCAACATCCCAACTCTTTCCTCTGCCCCACCATGCTGCCTTCACTCCCTCATAGGTATTAATACCAAGAGAATTTGCCAATCAACTTCTTACAAACAAATCTTCCTGAGTTTTCTGCCCAGAAACCCAACCTAGACCTACTGCATTTTGCTGTGTATAATGTGCTCTCATGCATAATGCACACCCATGTTTTTTTCCCAAATTTTCAAGAAAACACCCTTTGAGAAAATGGCCAGCTTTCAGCTGGGAGAGACACATCTGGGGAGTTTAACACTCCCCTGGTAAACGTGCAGATTGCACCGCCTTCCCACAGCTGCCCACTCCGTGAAGGCTCTGCCTCTTCCTTCTCTTCTGAGCACTCTTCCCTCCCAGTCACATCAGGCACTGCAGCTGAGATGGCCACGTGTGCGGCTGGTGGGACAAGAGCCTCTGAGACCGCCTGTCCCAGTAGGCAGTCAGGTGGGTCCCTGGGGCCTGCATGGGACTCCCCATCCCCTCCACATGGCTGGGCCTCAGGCCTCGGGCCTCACCCTACATGGCTGCAGCTTGCCTTGCCAGCCCTGCCACTGCTTCTACCCTGATCACAGCAGTTGGCAGAGACCCCTCTGGTCCACTCCCACCTGATCCCAGATCCTCCCAGATTGGAACCCCCTGTCGCTGGCAGGCCCTGGTGGGTGGTGTTCCCAAGAGGTCCACTGTGTACACCTATTCCAGGCTGCACTGCCTGTGTATAATACACATCTTTATTTTTCCCTCAAAAATTTGGGCAAAAAAGTGTACACTATAGGTGGCAAAATATGGTAAATTGCTCTGTTTTTTTTTCACGGTTAACCTATTTCCCCTAGCATTTATATGTGAGAGCAGAGGTAATAGTTTTTCTGTGCAATCACTTTCTTCTGAATTCCTTGTAGTCTCATACTCTATTAGCTATTTATTAAGGAAATCCTGCAAAGATTTGGGAATTGGGAATTTACCAAATTGGGGAAGGGTTTTAGTTTAGGGAAATGATGGACGAGAATACATTTTTTGCACAACATTCAGAGGACTTGTTTCTTAGGTAAAACTTAGTAAGTGAATTGATCATTTTGTTTTCAAATTAGGAAGGCTAAAATGTGTATTTCTGCTTTTGAATAATGCACAATATGATGTATAAGGCTTTGTAAAAGTTAAGCTAGACATCTATAAGATTTATTATCTTTTCTCAACAAATGGTGAACCTGCATTATCCACGGTGTAGGGCTCATCTTTCATCATTTCCCCTTCTTCTCACCTTCTTCTTGGCCAAATTGGTGAGCAAGCACCTTCAGCAGCTGACCATGGACTGCATGGTTTTTGCTCTAGCATAAGAGTTGTGCTAATAACGAAGGAGAAAAAGGAGGGAAACATCTGCATTCTTCAAAAAGATTCCAAAGCTATGAGCATTATGCTCCTTCTCACTGTAATGAGATTCTGTTCACCCGTCTGTTGTTAGGGAATCAGGGCCAAGCTGCATGCTTTATTCTAGTGTGGCTCTGACAGGACTGGGATTGAAAAGAACCAGAAACTTCTGCTGTCCACTGAGCATTTGTATCAGGGGCCCATGACTGCAAGCTATCTTTGCATCGGCTGTTTTTTTTAAACACAAAACTGTGTATTGTTGCCATGATGGAATCCCTTCAGCTCCTTAGGGTCCATTCTCTTTTTAAACAGTCAATATATTATTAATTTAGGAAATAAAGTAGAAAAGAACAATAAATATAGATTTATGAAGAGCATGGGCTTTCGAGCCAGACAGACTTGGATTCTAGTCTCGGACTTGCCACTGACATGTAACGTTGGCAACATTTAGTTTTCTTTTATTTCTTCTTTCTTCTATTCTTCTCCCAATTTGGCTTCTAAAATACCCATATATGTAGTGTCAAAAATCCAAACAGTACAAAAGAGTATACACTACAGATAAAGTCTCACTTCCATCCCAGTTCTCTCTTCATTTCTTTTCTCTAGTGGCAACAGTTTCTTATGTGTCTTTCAAAAACTTCTGTGCAGGTAAAAACATATATAGGAAGGGCAGCATCTGTATTTCTGCGTTTGAATGATACACAATAGGATTTATAACGGTTTACACAATTAAACAGAGCATCTATAAGATGGATTACCTTTTCTCAGGTAGATAATTTAGGTCAACAATTATCAATTTAGGTATATCCCTATTTCAAAAGGCAGAATCTTCTCTTGCATATACAGTGTTCATGCTTCTTTTTATCATACTATAACTTAGAGCACAGTTCATCTAAGCACATATAGACCTTATTCTTTTAACTGACTTCACTGTGTTCCACTAGGTAGATGAACCCTAATTAAGTGTTCTCCGGTATCTCTATGTAATCCTTATAGATGGACATTTTAATGATTTTCTAATTAGTGGCTATTGCAAATAATGCTACGGTACATATCCTTGTCAATTCATATTTAATAACCTATGTGATTAGTTCTTTAAAATAGTATATCTGCATACAAGTGTGTGGACATTTAACTTTTTGTTAGATACTGTAAAATAGGGCAAATGTCTCAATTTCTCTGAAGCTTAGTATCCTATTCTGTAAAATGAGAGTTGAAACAATACCCATCTTACAGGTTGTTGTGAGGATTAAATGGGATCAGATATACAGTGTTGCTGGATATAGCAAATTAAAATGTAAGACCCCAGGCTCAGTGCCTGTGGCTCAGTGGTTAGGGTGCCAGCCACACACACTCAGGCTGGTGGGTTTGAACCCAGCCCGGGCCTGCTAACACAACAATGACAATAGCACCCAAAAAATAGCCAGGCGTTGTGGTGGGTGCCTGTAGTCCCAGCCACTTGGAAGGCTGAGGCAAGAGAATCACTTAAGCCCAAGAGTTTGAGGTTGCTGTGAGCTATAATGCCACGACACTCTACTGAAGGTGACATAGTAAGACTTTGTCTCAAAAAGAAAAAAAAAAATGTATATATCTATATCTATAAAAGGCCCCAGTTAAATTCAAATTTCAGATAAACAATAATAATGTTTTAGTAGAAGTATTTCTCAAGTATTTCACAAGACATTTTTTTTTTGTTTATTTATTTGTTTTTTATAGAGACAGAGTCTCACTTTATTGTCCTTGGTAGAGTACTGTGCCATCACAGCCAGCTCCTGGGCTTAGGCAATTCTTTTGCCTCAGCCTCCCCAGTAGCGGGGACCACAGGCATCTGCTACAACGCCTGGCTATTTTTTGTTGCAGTTTGGCTGGGACCGAGCTTGAACCCACCACCCTCGGTATATGGGGTCAGCGCCCTATTCACTGAGCCACAGGTGCCACCCTCACAGGACATATTTATACTAAAAAATAATTTTCCATTTATCTAAAATATTCAGGAACTATACTAAACGAATCAGTATAGTCCCTGTAATACAGTAAGCATCAAATAAATTTTTGGCTGCTATAATTTGTATTAGACATTCAGGAAAATATATCATATGTCCAATGTTTTTAGAAATAATTCTATATCTTTAAATTTATTTATCATTCATCAATAAATGTTTATTGAACACCTACTATGAAACAGACATTATTCTAAACCCTACAGGTGGTGAACAAAAGAATGTCTAGATGAGTAGGGAATATTATTTGTTAAAGGACTGACATGTGCTTAAGACTAACCCAGGTCAGGTGCACTGGCTCATGCCTGTAATCCTAATACTCTGGGAGGTCAAGGAGGATGATTTGCTTGAGCTTAGGAGTTTGAGACCAGCCTGAGTAAGAGTGAGACCCCGTCTCTACTAAAAATAGAAAAAATTAGCTGGGTAGGTGGAGCATGACTGTAGTGTATCTACTCAGGAGGCTGAGACAAGAGGATTGCTTTTGAACCCAGGAGTTTGAGGTTGCTGTGAGCTATGAACCAAAAGCACCCTAGCCTGGGGCAACAGAGTGAGGCATCTCAAAAATAAAAAAATAAAAATAAATAAATAAATAAATAAATAAAAGAGAGAGAGAAAAAAAAAAGAAAAAACAAGCTAAGTGGATTTGTTAGTCAATTAGAGGAGGTCAGTTCTATTGACCTTTATTATCTTTTCTCTCTAGTACCCCAATACTACTTCTGTAATTGTGAGGAAATCCCCTTTGTAGGAATCCAAGTTGCTGATGAGAAGTCAGGAGCATTAGAGCATGAAAAGGATGACAGGAGCCTTGAAAGGCCTGGTGGGGTCTCCTCTCTGTCCCTTGAACTTTAGCAATGCATTCAGTATCTTGTACGAGGTAAATGCTTGATTGCTAGTCTCTGAAACCAAAAGGTTAGTGACATAGAGTGTGGCGGGTCCTACCTCACTCCCAGACTTGGGCTTTCTCGAGGAAGTTTTCAGCAAAGCTTACCAGCTCTTTGTATGCTGTGACTTGCCAGGAAGAAGCAGGTTCAGACCAATTTATTAAAAATTATTAAGTGCAGGGTGGAGCCTGTGGCTCAAAGGAATAGGGCGCTGGCCCCATATGCTGGAGGTGGCAGGTTCAAGTCCAGCCTTGGCCAAAAACTGCAAAAAAAAAAAAAAAAAAAAAAAAATTATTAGGTACAGTTTGCTAATTTTCATCTCCTTTACTCAGAACTCAGATTTTCTGAAGTTCTGAAAATAGGTACATAGTAGATGTATTTTGAAAAACTCTTCCCTTAAAGTAATTCTAGTTGCAATTCTATAGCACATAAACTCCATATGTCTTTATGGTACCTTTAGAATTTAAATTTTATGAATCTTTTTCTTGAATTTTGGCTTATTTAGTGATTAGCTTATGCATTTACTAAGGGGAAGGCCATCTTACAATCCCACCTATTTTTGAAAAATCTGGTTCAAGGAAGCTTAGAATAGATTATGTCCATTTCAAAATCTGGAATAATTATATGATGCTGCTGAAAATTCAGCCATGTTGTAAAATCTTAAAATTTCTTGATCCAATATAATTAAATGAATGAATTCATTTCCATCATATTCATATATTGCAATTCATATGCAAGAGCAAGGGGGCTTTCCCTGACAAACTTAAAAGCCATGTTTAAAGATGCTGAGTCTGTAGGGCTGAGTGTCATTTTCACAGCCCGTGAGGCCATCCTGTGTCCCTCCGGTAGAGCTATGATGCAAGATTGCTCCAAACTTGAGCCCCAAGAACAGCTGCATCACACATGGTGAGCCAGCGAGTGTCTGTTTTCATTGTTTCAGGGTGCTGATGAAACCTGATTGCTATACAAGTGAAAATATTAGAAAGTCTAGAAATATATGTTTTTTGAAGATGAGCTTTAAAGTAAATCTTTCTGTCTGCCCCTCTAGTCCTGCTGGGATGTCTTTGATATTGTGTTGTCATCAGTGGTGGTGGTGAGGGGGTAAAGAAAAGAAAAACGGCTGGATTCAAGATATAGATGATGTAAATTCATTTGCAGGTCTTTATCAGTTTGTGCTTGTTCACTAACTTTAGATCCTTCTGTAGCTATGACCCTTAGTGCTCATTAAACGTATCTCTGAGTTCCTAGTTAAGGGCACTGATAAATATCTGGTAATACAGAATAGGAAATAATGTTAAAAAACTCCTCTCATTGTATTATACATATTGGTTATTCTATATATATTCAATATATGGTTATTCTAATCTATTCATAGGTGGGGTTAACCAAGACATCTCACACAACCTATGGTTTACTGGTAGTCTAGGCCCTTCTTCTGAAAAAACTCTAATTACATTTGCATAGTGTTACTTTCTCCTCTCTAAACTAGTCTATTTTGTACTTCTTTCTCTTGCTCTTCATTTTGTTTCTGAAAGCTTGTCAAATCATAAGATGATTTTCTGCAAGTATCATAATGTTACTTGCAAGGGTTCTTGTGAGGCGGCTGTTCACAAACCTGATGGATGTGTTCAGAGTGGAGGTTATTGATAAAGCAGTGGGGTAGTGCTAGGCTTGGGGTCAACATTCAGGAAATGCTGTTTGCTATTTCTGTATGATCCTTCTGAGAGATTATATAAGGTGCAAGTAGGAAGAAGAAGAGTTTGGAAATAGAACTTAATATCCTCTTGACTGTCTGCTGAAGCAGATGCACTTCAATAGACTTCAGAGCAATTCAGTAGCAGTGCAATTTCCACCAACAAAGGCATGAGATCTTTGTCCGTACATTCATGTCTACTTTTCTAAGATACCATTTGCTGAGAAATGTCCAAACCAGGTATCCCAAGAAATAAACCAGCACGTAATTGTACATGTAAAAATAAATAAAATGAGGTTTAGAAGGCTTCCTAGGTTCTCTTCATTGTCGTCAAATTAGATAAAGTGCAGAAAAGTGTGGCATTGGAAAAATGATTAAATTCTGGCTAGAGATGAAAATGCTGCAATTGAAAATTTTCCAGAACAACATGTACTTGGATCTGTATTACAGAAAAATTCTTCAAGTGTTTAAGCCAAATTATCCAGCAGAGTTGATAGTGTGAGGCATATTTCACAGTTGTATAAATATTTAAAACTGTTTTCCAGTCTATAAAACAAGTAAATTAGATTATTTTTTAAAAATTGCACAATGAATTAAAGCTGCTCACCTGAATTTGTTGGAGGAACCTGTCCTACTCATCCTAAGCCTTCTCTCCTATAAAAGAGCCTGAAGACAGTATGATGAGGAAAACAAAGCTGCTTTATGGTTCAGGGAATTTCAGAAGGAATGATTAGTATCACAGTATATGGCCACAGGTGGTTTGTTTCCAGAAGCCTGTCTGCTTTTGGGCAGTCTTGACTAACTTGTCACCGAGGGCCAGATCCAATGGACACAATAGCTGTTCAACATAAACCCCTTTGAACTTGGTTAAGGGTGGTCTTGAGGGTTCCTGACGTACAGGAGCTTCACAGAAGCAGTGCAGCTTGTTGGCTGAGTTGTTTGAGAGGCTGGTGCTGTCCTGTTAGAACGGCACCAAACTTGTCCTTCAGTCTCAATGTTGCTTTGTAGGTGGTCTTTCTCATTATCACCCATGTTGTTTTTGTCCTTTCCAAAATTTAATTTTTTTTCCCTCTTATATTTTAACTATTTCTCTGGACCAATTTCCTTTGTCAGTATCTCCTCACTTTTTGCCTCCAGTTAAATAGACAGTGATGTTTCTGTATTTATTAATAAAGAGTTTGAAAACCAAGGCCAAATTTATTGATGTTTTCTAGCTACTATATAATGCTGGCATCCTGGGGTGGTGGAAAAAATGCTCCTTCAAGACTATGCTTTTGATTTTTTTCCATTCTTGAAAAAAATTAATCTTGTTTTTGTTCCTAGATTGCAGAATGAAAAATGGATGAATGTCAAAGTGGGAGACATCATTAAATTAGAAAATAACCAATTTGTTGCTGTGAGTATTCAATATTATTTAAAGAATTTATCTCAGATTAAAATAGCATATATATAGAAGCATTTACCTTTACAAATTTAGAAAATCTATCCTAATCTGGAATAATAAAGAAGAGAATACCAGTGTTTATTAGTAGAAAGTGTCAGTTATAAAACGTTTTAACAGATCTTGATTTATTACTTTCAATAACTTGGTAACTTAGATAAGAATGAGACTGATTATCACCTTGTCTATTTCCTTAGGGATCTTTTAAATTAACAGTTACAAAAGATTTTAAGTCAGGATGTCAATTATTTTAAGTAAATTTGAGTTTTTTAAATGCTTCCGAGTACTCTAAAAACAATTTGTGATCAGTACTGTTAATATCATGATTAGTATTGTTAACTTAGAGTATATTTGAAGAAAACATGGGCTAGAGAAAAGGTTTGCTCTTTCCTGAATAATTACAAAATGTTTATCAATTGTGCTGAATTAATAATGTGTTAGTGAGGTCTTCCTTTGTATCAAACATTCTCAAGCTGCCTACATTACAATTTCCACGAAAAGTTTCAGTCCAATCATTAAAATATAAAACTCACTCCAGTTCAGATGATAAAACTATCTAGATCAGAGACTGAAATTTCAAACTATTGCAGTGTCTATGTCAAATATGTATTAGATTATTTATAAATATTTTTGTGTTGAGTGCAATTTTGCATATCAAGTTGTGTACATCATTCAATTTGAGACATTTTACCACAGGGGGAAAATATGGCCCCAGGATCTATTTACAAGAACAACAACCCAGTTAAGACTGCTAAACATTCACTTTCAGAAAACAGTCCTCCTTCATTAATGCCCTATGTGTGTACATTGAATTTTCTGGAACAGGCCATACTAAGAAGGCTACTCAGTGGATAGACCATTCACGAAAGACTTCAAACTTCAAGTACAACAGTGTGTATTTCTCTGGCAACCTTAATGCTTGGGAAAATGATTGGGAACCAAAAATAAGCAAGAGGTGTTAGGGAAGCCAACACAGAGGTCTTGACGTCATCCCTAAGAATGACTGGCAAATGACCAAGAAACACACAGAAAAATGCTCATCATCTTTAATCATCAGAGAAATGCAAATCAAAACCACTTTGAGACATCACCTAACTCCAGTAAGATTAGCTAACATTACAAAATCCCAAAACTGCAGATGTTGTCATGAAGGGAACACTTCTACACTGCTGGTGGCATTGCAAACTAATACAGCCATTTTGGAAAGAAATATGGAGAATTCTCAAGGAACTAAAAGTTAATCTGTTTAATCCTGCAATTCCATTACTAGGTATCTACCCAGATGAACATAAATAATTTTACAACAAAGACATTTATACTAGACTGTTTATTGCAGCTTAGTTTACAATTGCCAAAATGTGGCAACAACCTAAATGCCCATCGACCCATGAATGAATTAACAAATTGTGGTATATGTATACCAAGGAATACGATGAAGCCATAAAAGATGAAGACTTTACACCTTTTTTGTTTACTTGGAGGGAGCAGGAACATAGTCTTATGTATCTAGTAAAGTATCTTGAGAATGGGAAAAAAGTATCCAATGTACTCAGTAGTATTATGAAATCAATATATAATCACTTACATATTCATATGAATGATAAAACACAAATATTATCCAGAAGGAAGGAGTGGAGAGGAGGGAGAGTGGACGGGGGAGAGGGAGAGTGGAGGGAGGGTATTTAGTGGGATCTCACCTAATGTGCACAAGGCAAGGGTACATTTTAAAACAATGAAGAGTATATTATAAAGAGTATATACCACAAAAAATAAGAAAGTGAGGTGATGGTTATGTTAATTAGTTTGATTTAAGCATTCCACATTTCTATCAAATCATCACATTGTATCCCATAAATGTATATAGTTATGATTTAATAAAAATTAAGTTAGAAAAAAGAAACATAAGTTGATTGTAGTAAGGCACTGTGTCTAAATTATATATTTTTGTACCTTCAATGACATGAAAAAGTTTTATTATTTTTTTTTAAGTAATTTTGTTTTTTTGAGAGAGTCTCACTTTGTTGCCCTTGGTAGAGTGCCATGGCATCACATCTCATAGGAACCTCAAACTCAGCTGGGACTACAGGTGCCCGCCACAATGCTCGGCTATTTTTTTTAGAGACAGAGTTTCCCTCTGGCTCAGGCTGGTCTCGAACTTGTGAGCTCAGGCAATCCACCTGGCTTGGCCTCCCAGAGTGCTAGGATTACAGGCATGAACCACTGTACCTGGCTGTGAAAAATGTTTTGAAATGTAAATATTGTTCAACAAATAATTGATGATCTATTACTCTATGTAAATATATATACATAAATCCAAACATACACATATGTGTATGTCTATATATATATGCACATATATAGCTTCAAATTGGGAATAAATCAAGGTTAATATAGACACACTAAAAAAAACAGAATTTGATAAACGGACATTCTATAGTGTTGATGACAAGTGAATCCAATCTAATATTCATTCTTGTTAGAGGCTATCCACAGGACTTGTAACGCGCTTTGTTTTCTTGGACTGTCTGAAGTAGAAATATACCTAGCATAGCCCCTGAAATATTTAACTCCAAATAAAATGAGACTTAATTGTGTGGCATATTTCAGTTTGTGCCAATTCCTGTATAATCTAGCACATTTGGCTAAATTAGTTGCCAAAAAAAAATATGTATGCACACATCTTAGAATTCCATATCAGGTCAAAACAAAAAGGTTATTCATTTAGAAGCACCAAAACTCTTTCATTGTAATCATTTATACTGGAAATAGAATATCAATGAGTTATATGGAGCCCTTTTTTTCTTTCTTTCTTTCTTTCTTTCTTTCTTTCTTTCTTTCTTTCTTTCTTTCTTTCTTTCTTTCTTTTTGAGACAGAGTCTCAAGCTGTCGCCCTGGGTAGAGTGCCGTGGCCTCACAGTTCACAGCAACCTCAAACTCTTGGGCTTATGCCATTCTCTTGCTTCAACCTCCCAAGTAGCTGGGACTACAGGTGCCCACCACAATGCCTGGCTATTTTTTTGATGCAGTTGTCATAGTTGTTCAGCTGGCCCAGGCCGAGTTCAAAGCCACCAGCCTCAGTGCATATGGCCAGCCCCATAACCACTGTACTAGTATGGGCACTGAGCCTGGAGCCTTTTTTTCTTAAACAAAGAATCTTGAATATATGTGATCTTTACTTCAATAGGACATACATATCTGCTTTCTGGGACGCTGTTGATCTAAAACACACTGAATTTTGAAAATTTATGTTCACTCTTCATTTTTTTCTATCTTCTTTGTTATAAGAGACTGATACCTATTTATTCAATCAACATTTACTGATTGCTCCCTATGACACAACATGGCACCATGTATTGCAGAACCGACACATCAGTATGCACTTTGCCTTCAGGAATCTTGCAGTCTGACTTGGTGCCTGTAACACAGTGGTTATGGTGCCAGCCACATACACTGAGCCTGGTGAGTTCAAACCCGGTCTGGACCTGCTAAACAACGATGACAACTGCAACAAAAAATAGCTGGGCATTGTGGCAGGCGCCTGTAGTCCCAGCTACTTGGGAGGCTGAGGCAAGAGAATCACTTAAGGTGAAGAGTTTTAAGTTGCTGTAAGCTGTGATGCCACAGGACTCTGCTGAGGGTGACATAGTGAAACTCTGTCTCAAAAAAAAAAAAAAAAAAAAAAAAAAAAAGAATCTTGCTGTTCATATTAGCTTAGACTGACAATCACAGCATGGAAGGAAGGAATCTTGGTGATCCTATAGTGGGCCAGCCACTTGATTTGACACACAGAAACCCAAAGGCAAAGAAAATAAAGTGTTTACTGTTACTGAAGGAATGTGGGTGCTCACCCAGGCCCGTCAGTGCACAACACTGTATCTGCCTTGATTTTACTTATAGGATATGTTTATCTAACAGACACTACCTTCTAGGGTATTGATCCTAATCTTTAATGAACTGAAAAATAAGCTAAGAAAATGAATTTAAATTGTGTCTCACAAAAAAATACATGGATTATGTGAACTTGGCAAATTGTTCTACATATAAGAGCCCAAGCTGGATTGGATGTCAAAGACCAAGGGAAATACAAGTTAGAAAGTCAGTGCTCCAGGGCAAGTCAGAGCACGGATATGTTGGCTGTGAGGTGTTAGGAAGTTGTAAGATTGGAGATACAGATTTGCCCTCTAGCGTTGATATTCTAATTTGTATTTCCCTTGGTCTTTGTTTTAATTTAGTGATATTTTCTGTAATAGTATGTATGCTTGGAGACAATCCAAGATGGTGGCCAAGTAACAGCCTCCCTGCAACAGGGCATGGTGAGTCTGGGGAGATAAGACTCCAGGCATCTCTGGCTGGTGGGATTTGCCTATAATCATCCCTTTGAGGATACAGTGAGTCAGTAAGGGACTTCTGGACCCCAAGAGGAGGACAAAAACAGTGGAAAACGGGCAAGTGGTTGTGTGTGTGTCCAATCGACCCAATCCCGCTGGCAGCCATAAGTACAAGCAACAGTGAGACTGCAAAATGGAAAGGCCTTACCTGTGAACTGTTTCGGTGTTTTTGGACTTGGCACTCAGTTGAACTGCCTTTGGGGAGAGCTTGAGCAGGAGTCCGAAGAACTTTGGGCATTGTCTAGGGCCCCAACAGAGCTGCTGCAAAGCTAATAGTGTTCAGCTGTGAGTTGCAGGGAGCCATTGTGAGAGAACAGCCCTGGCAAGCTCTGCCCTCAGGGTCACAGAGCAAGGATTGGGCGGGAGCTAGTAACCTAGTGACTGAGCAGTCTAAAGTTGGGGACTGAGCTGCCTTACAGCCTTAACCCTGAGGGGCAGAGTGAGACCAGTTTTGGCAGACTGGAGCCTCGGGTTGTTGCCCTTGGTAGAGTGCTGGGGCATCACAGCTCATAGCAACCTCAAATTCCTGGGCTTGGCGCCACCCGGACTTCCATAAGATCTGTGCTGTGACCCCTGACTCCCGACCCGCACCCGCCAGACCTCCACATGCCCTGACCAGGAACTGTGGGAGCCACGCAACCCTGTGTGCTCCTTCCTGTACCCTCCCTGCCTCCACACCAGCCCACTCATCTGGCCAGGGACTCTGGTGGCCACGTGCCCTCCGGAGACGGCCCTGCCTTTGCGCAGAGCCCTTCTCCTGGCCAGAGACTGCTGGAGCCTTGGTCTCTGTGTGCCAAAGTCACTGGGTGCCAGGCATTCTCAGAACCATGCGCACTACCTCCGCCCTGTTGCTGGATCTGGGTGTGTCACACTCCAGAGCTGCTTCCAAAACCAGAACTCCCTGGCTGGGGAAGCACCATAGGAACTACACAGGGCCACTCCCTACAAAGATCCAGCAACAATAGAGTGATCCCACTGGAGTCTAATCTTGGAGAAAAACCTCCACAATCCTGAGTAAGGCCAGAGGCAACAGTGAAAAACAATCATGAGGCAAAATCAACAGAAAAACTCTGGCAATATGAATAGTCAGAGTAGATCAACTCCCCCAAGGATCAATGGGGGTAGACACAGCACAAGATCCCATGCACAAACAAATAGCTGAGATGTCAGAAATCGAATTCAGAATCTGGATAGCAAATAAGATTGAATTAGAATTCCAAGCAGTAATCCAAAAGATATCTCAAGAATTCAGCAAATTCAAAGACCAAATGACCAAAGACTTTGACACATTGAGACAAGAAGTTGCAGCCCGCAAAGATCTGAGAAACACAGTAGAATCCCTCAGTAACAGAAGGGAGCAAGCAGAAGAAAGGATTTCTGACATTGAAGACAAAGCTTTTGAACGCTCGCAAACTCTCAAAGAGGAAGATAAATGGAGAGCAAAAACAGATCACTCTCTCAGAGAGCTCTGGGATAATTTGAAGAAAACCAATATTCATCTTATAGGGATCCCAAAAAGCAATGAAGTGGCTTCACAAGGCACAGAGTCTCTTCTCTATGAGATTATGAAGGAGAACTTTCCAGACATGCCAAGAGATTCTGAAATTCAGATAGCAGACAGTTTCAGAACTCCATCATGATTCAACCCAAATAAGACATCCCCCAGACACATCATAATCAACTTCACTAAAGTTAATATGAAGGAGAAAATTCTGAAAGCAGCCAGATGAAAGAAAACCATCACCAATAAGAGCAAAAATACTAGAATAACTGCAGAAACTGTACTTTCTCTTAAACCTTTCAAGCTAGAAGAGGATGGTCATTGACTTTTAATCTCCTAAAACAAAATAACTGTCAATCCAGGATCCTGTACCCAGTTAAACTGAGTTTCATCTATGACAAAGAAATTAAATACTTCAATGACATTCACATGTTGAAGAAATGTGCCATAACTAAACCAGCTCTCCAGGATATTTTCAGACCTATCCTCCATAAAGAGCAGTGTAATCCTCCACCACAAAAGTAAACCCACCCAGAAAATTTTGATCAAATTCCAACTTCCACAGTTGCAAAAGGAATAAAAATGTCCACCGGACTCTGGAAAGGCTTATCAATAGTCTCAATTAATGTGAATGGTTTAAATTGACTTCTAAAGAGGCAAGGTTGGCTGACTGGATTCAAAAACACAAGCCAATATCTGCAACATACAAGAATCACATCTTACATAAAATTTAGACACAAGGTGAAGGGATGGTCATCTATACTCCAGGCAAATGGAAAGCAGAAAAAAGCAGGCATTGCAATTCTATTCACAGATGCAATAGGCTTTAAACAAACCAAAATAAGGAAGGATAAGGATGGACACTTCATATTTGTTAAAGGTAATACTCAATATGATGAGATTTCAATATTAATATTTATGCACCCAACCAGAACGCACCTCAATTTATAAGAGAAACTCTAACAGACATGAGCAACTCGATTTCCTCCAGTTCCGTAGTAGCTGGAGATTTTAACACCACTTAACACTGCTGGATAGATCCTCCAAAAAGAAGCTAAGCAAAGAAATTTTAGATTGAAACTCAACCATTCAACATCTGGACAGAACAGACATCTACAGAACATTTCATCCCAACAAAACTCTCATCAGCCCACGGAACATACTCCAAA
>CAUYPK010087894.1:0-33631 GCA_963574355.1 Loris lydekkerianus | reverse complement strand
AAACTATAAATTTTAAAAAAATAACACACATTATTTTTTTAACAAATTGGTTTGCTGCGCTCGGGTATTTTTTTTTTTTTTTTTTTTTTTTTTTTTTTTTTTTTGTAGCATGTTTTGTGTTCAATCTTTGTGTTGTGGGATGGGGAGAAGTGCACATGTGTTCATGTGCCCGCACACACATTCTTTCTCCTTAACACACGACCCCATTGGAGATAAATCCTTCAAAAACCAACATCTGCATGTGATAGCTAATGGGGGGCGGGTAGGGCTCTCCATTTTAATCAGGAAATTCACTAGGTTTAATGGCATTTGACACACACGAAGGGCTATGTGATTTCCCACCAAGGGGACTATCTGAAGAAAATGTGAAACAATTAGAATCCACCCAATCACTTTTGAAGCAGTTTGAGAATTTTCTTAGATGTAGCAAGACCACAGACACAAACAAAAGGGTTATAAAGAAAAAGAGAAGGGAGAACAGAGAAGAAGGGAGGAGAGAAATAAAAGAGAAAGAACAGAGAAAAGATGACTCTAGTCTTATATCAAATTCTCAGGTTCCTAAAATCAATTGAACTGAAACCACCTGTTCTGAAACGTCTGAAATTGAAGAAAGGAATATGGACGGCTTAAAATGCATTTGTCCTCCCCTTCATAAAGGATCAGAGGACCATATTATGTCCTATATTAATTATTTAAAACATAGTAAATATTTTTTAAAAACAAATTCTGTAATAATTTATATGTCAGTCACAGTGTCCTGATTATCAATGTAATTAATGATGTCTTCTCCATTTATGACTCACACGGAGGCATGATACTGTTTCCTAGAACACCGAACAACCGGTTCATTAACTATAATTTACTGAGCATCTGCTGAGTGTCTAACCCTGTGCTGGACACTGTTATATCAAAGAAGTAAAAGATGATTCCTGGTTTCCAAGAGTTTAGAGCATGAGACGCAAGCAACTTAATGAAACCATAGTGATCAAAATAGAACATTCCATTCGCCCAAAAGAAAGACGAAAGTTATACCCAAGGAGTTTAACTTTAAAATGGAGTGGTTCTTAAATTCATGGGAGGTGCCATCTAGTGGCTAAAAAGAATAATTGTGAAGGAATAATTGTGAAGCATCCAGGAGGCTGAATTCCCTGTGATTTTGTCAGTTTTACAGTCTTTCTATATCTTAGAAATAAATTTAAAAAGCAATTATGTCACTGGGAACAGTATCACTGGGGTAACATTTCAAAATTATAGTAAAAATTTCAGCAAAGAGGGTCATGTATTCTTTACAGATAAAGAATTTAAGGGCAACCCTGGTTTGTCATTGGATTAAGGCAACGTAGGACAGGAGTGACTGTTTAATATTAAAGTTAAGATGCCTGTATTCATAATTCTGTGGATAAACTTATTTAAATTTTCTCATAGTAAAGATGGTAAAGGTGAGGAAAAGTGGAAGATCATAAAGAGAATGTCAATAAAAAAAATTATAAAGAGTCACGAGTTGTACAATACACACACTGCCTCCCTGCATCTAAACTTGCCCCTCAGGTAGCACTCCAAAGACAGTTTGGAAATTGATTTCCCAACTTGCTACTCAACTTGTTCCCGTAAATGTGACTGACATATAATACAGAGCTAATTGCATAGATTTCATGCAATCAGGTAATATTTGAGGAACACAAGATATAAGTATTGTTGCTTAAAGCAAACAAAATCTGAATGAAAATATATAAAACCAACCATTGAAATCTGAGGTTGTGAATTGTCTAGATATTATGGAGTAAATGCAGAGTCAGAGTTTATAACCACGTACATTATGGAGAAAATGAGGTGAATCAAGGGATGCCTAGGAGAGGCCATTGGCAGGAGGGTGGACGGAGAGAGAACAGACTTTAAGTATTTATTAGCAAACACATTCTTTGGAAAACAAATAGGTTGTTATAAGGTACTTAAAACTTTTATCCTCTTAAATAGCTTAAATACTCTCTAACCATCTTGTTTAGTTAATTAACTTACCTAGCAAATCCTTCACCCGTGTAGAGAGCAGGGTGAGAAACACAGGCAGTCCTTGCGTGACACCAGGGACGGTAGTGTCCAGGAGTGTGTCTGTGGCCCCCCACGTGGAAGGAAGAGAGAGCCATCTTAGGGCCCTGGCTGCATTTCTTCTGCCTTTTGAAGCAATAGCACTGACACTCTAGTCAAGAGAATAATTTTTTCTTAGCGCTCAGCTACAGGTTCATTTTGAACAGAGCTTAATCTAAACTTTTTTGAGGCTAAAGGGCAACTGAAGAGCAATGAGTAATTCCCTTTACATTCTGAAGATGCATCTCACTCTGCGGTTCAAAGCCCAAAGATCTGACCCACCTGTTTACTCCAGGGTACACTAACTTTAGAATTTAACAACCCCCTTTTTCCACTGTATTTTCTATTTTCTTCTTCCTCTGCCTCCTCGCGGCTACCTTATGTCTGCATCTGTTTCTTCACTTGATTTTGCTTCTTTTTCCACTGTATTATTACAAAGTATCTCACTTTCAAAATCTGGTGAATTAAGTCCTTTTACATTTCTCTCCTCTCTTAGAACAGCCCTACTGAGATGACTTTCAAATTTATCAGTGACGCCAAACTGATTTTTTTTAATCCAGTGAGTTAGAAGCCCTTAATTAGAAAGAAATAGTTCCCCTGCCCCTGATGGAAAGAGCAGAGTCTGTTATCATGACCCAGCTCTGGAAGTTTGTCAGGAGCCAGGGAAATGAGTGGGGAAGGCCCTTTGGGGATGTAGGAGTGAGGTTATAAACAAGCTCAGTTCATTAACCTTCCATTGGCGTCTACGTGCCTGCGCATGGGGGCGAATGACCATGAGCTTTAAGTTGGGGTTTCCTGGCTTTGTGAAGTTTGACAACTCAAATGTTCTTCAATTGTGTTTGGGATATGTGTATTTCCCAGTTTTTATAGTAGTCTGTTTAGAAGAATGAAGAAAGAGACATTAAATATTTATTTTAGTTGACAAGATAAATGAAAGCTGCTACTGGGAAGATATCTGACAATTCCGAAATCTAGGTTTGTTTTTCCACTTCCAAAACATGCCTATTGTGTGCCTTTGAATCGATGACACACGAATTAGATAATTTAAAAACCATGTCTTCATGAGGCTGATTATAATAAATATTTATTTTGAAGACTTTAACTTAAAGATTCTAATCTTGAAAGGAAATTTAATTTCTTCAGGGAGTAGAATCTCATCTTTCCCAGGATGCCCATAGACTCATTTTGAGGGTGTCTGGAAAATTCTAGACTTGCACAGGAATAGAAGCAGTTTATCTGGCAAGTCAGTGAGCCTTTAAATGCCTAGCCATTGGCAGCAGGGTACAGTGCTGGTTCCCAGGCTACCCCAAAAAGGCATCTGAGCCAGCAGCAAAGCTGACTAGTTATAGAACCAGCACAAACTCTGCCTCCTTGTTGCCCCTAATATCCACCGTTGAGTGCCAGTAGCAGGTTCAGGGTGCCAGAAAATACTTTTGCTGCCAATGAGTTCAGAGACCTCTCTGCTCGGGGTCCCCCCCAAGTGAGGGGACGGATTTTCTACTCTGAAACCAGCTGGCTGGCACAAGTGAGCTACTGGGATCTTACTGGAGAAATCTCCACTGGGCTGAATCAGCTGAGCCCTAAGCCTCTCAGCACCATTGAGCTACCCCTTGTTTGACAAAAGCTTTAACCCCCAGAGTCAGCCAGGCAGACAACTTGCTTCTTCTCATCCCACTTCAAAACCAGGCACCTGACAGAATGAAGAAAGGATGGACTGAGTGTCTTGAGCTTTCTGTTGAAGGTTCTGTATGTGTAGGACTGAGCACACCAGTGTGTACTGAGACAGTTACTGATGGGACAGGAAGATGAGTGGATCCTCCGTGCCCAGGTTCCTTAGCAGGGCTGGGATAGACAGGACTCAGCTGCTCAGGCATTTACTAAGAGCCATCGTAGGAGAGACAAAGGAGAAAGTGGTCCCTCGGTTTGGGAGTTGATGACCTAATATGAAGAGACAGATGTACAATTCTCAGTGACATCGCACCTATCCCTTAGGACAGTGGTTCTCAACCTTCCTTAATGATGCAATGTATTTTCATTGTTAAAAAGGGGTGGCGCCCACAGGTTGAGAACTGCTGCCTTAGAAGTTCATGAGAGACATCGGTGAGAGTTGGAGGGACTAGAGAGGGCCCTATAGAAAAGGATGAGGCCTTGAGCTGGCTCTGTAAGAGGTTGGGGAGGAAAGGAAGAGAGAAGGCACAAAGATTCTGCAGCAAAAAAGTTTGCCAAGTGTGGGGAGGAGGTGCATGGTGTGCCACAGATGATTTGAAAATCAAATTGCTCTAAAAACAGAGATGATTTGGAAGTTAGGTTTGTCTTGATGTGATTGGCAATAAGAGAAAGCAATAGAGACTTACACAGGGACTGGCAGGGTGGAAATAGGATGTTAGGGCACTTTAGTCTGACAGACATATGCAAGCTAACCTGTTTGGAGGGTGTGTTGTGAGTAAAGAGGAAACCAAGGAAACACAGCTTCTGTTTTCTGCCTTCCTCTCTGTGCAGATAAATGCCAGCACTGTAGGCAGAAGTCATGCATTCTCAAACAGGGTGGTGATAATGAGACCACAGCATCACTTCTAACTTGTGATAGGCCAAATAACCAAGGCCATGAACCCATCATAAAAATTGATGTGACAACCAACATTTTTAGAAATAATATTTAGCTATATTACCTGATATGATAAGAAATTAGGTAAATCAGGCAATCTGGTGGTTCTTAGGTGGAACTATATTTATTTCAGCGATTTCAGCAAAGAGCAAAGGGTCCTCGGGGTGTTAAGTGACTCTTCATGGTTCTCCACATTTGCCTTTGCCCACTTCCCAGGAAAGCCAGAAACTTTACAGAGCAAAGACAGGGACATCTGCAACAGCCAAGCCCCATCATTTCAGAACTGTTTATCAGAGGGTGGAATGAGGGGGACATTTCTATGACTGACTTCATGTTCTTCCTCTCAGCACCTCCCACCTTCCCTCCTTTCCTTGAAACAGGGAGAAACAGAGAAAGCCATGGAGCAAACCTGACATCCAGGGCTTCCTGAGGTCCCAGGTAGGACCTGCAGGGCAGTATCCAGAGGAACAAAGATTTAAGCACAGCCAGGTTCTCCTTATCCGAGCTCTTCCTCACACTGTGGTTAACACAGAGACAAAGGTGGCTCCATGCTGCTTCCCCTCCTGGGGGCACATAATTTTAATTTTTAATTTATTTAACCTTCTACTAGAATGAGCTTGACCTAGCAGCTGGAAGCCCAGCTTTCATTCTTGCTCTGTCCCTGGATGCCTATATGAACATCTCGCAAATTGCCTGCCTTCCCTGGCTTTCTACTCCCTCCTGCACAAAACCTGGGGTATGAGGGTGTGTGAGCCCTTCTGGCGGTCCACGGACAACAGCCTGTGTGGAGTCGGAGTGGCAGGAAGGGGAGTCCTCTGAATAAATCCTTTCCTTCCTCCCAGACTTGACTTCAGGAATGGGAGACACAACAGGTTTTGGGTCAACCTACAATTATAAATTGAGCACAATGGTGCGACCAGAAAGCTTGGATGTGTTCATCTGGATGTGTGCATTTGATTTATATTCTGGGTTTCGTTCCTCGAGCCCCTGCCCACATGATGGGCCATGTTCATGCATCTTCCTTCCCTACATGCTATTTTTTTTTTTTTTTTTTAATTCAGAATCACAGAACTGATTGGTTACCATCCTGAGGAGCTTCTCGGCCGCTCAGCCTATGAATTCTACCACGCACTGGACTCAGAACACATGACCAAAAGTCACCAGAACTGTAAGTTCTTGGAGTACCCCTGGGGCTTCCTTGTGTCTGTGGCATCTGGCCCCGAGTGGGATGTGATCAGTGAGAAGACAAGGTCACATTCTGCATAGAGTTGTCACCTGTGTGCCAGACCAGACTCAGGCCCTCAAGATTGAGAACAGGGCTGCCACCTGCCTATATGACACCTTCACGTACTTTAGAAAAATGACCTTTCCTCCAGGGGGACAGACTCATGCCAAGGCACATAGCTTGGGGAGTGGAGAAGAGCTGGATCTCAGTCCCATGTTCCACCTCCACTGAGTGCCCTTGGGTGGGCAATGGTTTGTACACACTATGGAATAACCTTGTAGAGAGAGTAGCCCAATGGAAATTGGTAGAATTGATACCTGAGGGATCTGATTTCTGAAGATCAAAGAGGTCTGTGGGCTCCTCCAAAGCAGAATGGGTCATCTCTTTGGATCTTAGACCTCAGTATCTTGCCATAGTGTCTGGTGTAGTACAAGGACTCATGAGTAAAAAACCCACAGGCAAAACTTTTACATGGAAAAGAATGCTTCCGAACAAGTATCCACAGTGGTGCTGAGATGACAGAAGGATTAAACTTGGGTCAGCTAAGGCTGAGAAGATGCCCAATGGTCCTGCTGGCAACGAAGAGAATGGATGTGCGGCTATTTTTCCATGGCCTAAGTTTGCCCATCTATTCCAGCAGTATTAGAGCAGTTGAAGTTTAGAGAAGCTAACAGATTGGCAATCCCTTAGGCTGTTTGCAAGCATGGTGGATGCTTTTTTAAGGAGGGAGACGTCCTTCTGGTTGGCTCCTTTGCTTGTTCCTCATGGCTTTTGGGTTTGATCTGATAGTACAACAGGGCACATCATGGTATCTCAGAGAAGTTTCTCACTGTGCTCTCTGGCAAAATAAAATACACAAAATGAACTAGATTCAGCCCCATTCTGGGACCCACGGTTGGGGTAGGGAGGTAGAGATGGAAGTTCTCTTGTATGTCCACGAATGTGACCCAGCCTGACTTAGCCTGCCTGAGCTTTGACAGCGTAGGATCTGTTTCCAGCCTTGCCTGTGGGATTTCCCAAACTTTCCTGGTCTGTGCTCCCAAAGGCAAGTTGACAGAATCATCCAGGTTCTGGGACAAAGGGCCCCAACTCAGGCCCAGCGGACTCAGTGATTCCCCAGGGCCTGGCTGTCTGGGACTTCCTACTTTTAGATGTAAAATTGGAGAAAAGACTACCCTTCCTTCCAAGTCAAGGGTGAAAGCAAAGCAGGGAAGAATGTGAAAACTTTATGGGAATTCTTTGAGGACAGAATTACTGTACTTTATCTTCTGAGATGGGACAATGGAAGAAACTACTATCAAAGGGCACAAGAATTATGACTTCTCACTAAGCATATAAAAAGGGTTTTCCCACTTCTTATTAGAACATCATTGATCTGTAAAAAAGGCTGGGGTAAAAATGTTTCGTATTAGTGTTCTGCTGACTCCAGGAAAAATAGGGTGCCTTTTATTGAATCCATGTATTTAAGTATCAGTTATACTTAAAGGTAATTCATGGCCCAAACAGAAATCACAGGTTATTGTCAGGTTCCCTGATAGAGACAAGTGAAGTTGCCCTGAGCTCTGAGTCCTGTTCTCTCTCACTCTCTCCTTCTCTTTTCTCCTCCCCCTCTCCCTGCTGTGGAATAAGTGGAGCTCAGGTTTTAGGCTGACCCAGGTTCACTTACTGGGGTCCCAAATTTATGCACATGCGTGTCTTAGCCTGTAAAGGTTTATGGTTGAAATGACTGGGGAAGCTCAGTCCAAACCCAGATTTAGACTATTGAAAGCCATCTTTTCCAAATGGATAAATAATTTATACATTGTGATTCTCAAGAGGGTGGGGTCTGGGGGCCGGCTTCTCTTTGTTGTATTGAGGATATTATGTGCTCTTAGGAAAACAAGATTAAAGACCATAAAAAGCCTATCTAGCAAGTAGCAGGCCCCTCACCATGGCTGGCATTAATGAGCAAATGATTAGAAAGCTGGCGTTAATTATATTCTCCTGACAGAGCAGGCCCTTGCCTGCAGTTGCTAGAAATGCAGTTAAAACCTTGCTTGCTGCACTGTTTGATCAAAAGACTAAAAGGCTGAATTGGGTTTCCATTAAGAACCGTCTAAATAAGTTAACTCCAGGCACTTGAAATTGTGCAAGAATCATTTTACTGTAGCAAGGAGGCCTCACTGCCACAGATGAAAGGATAGCAAAGAGGACAAAAATTATTTCCTTCATGGAGGAGTCAGCGATGGCTTAGGACAGTGGCAACAGCAAATTTAGTCTTCCCAGTGAGTTGTGTCTCAAGGTATTATAGTAAGAGAACATTGTACTGGGAACCACAAGGCCTGTTGTCTAGCCTAGACTCGCTTGCTCTTACCCGTGGGGTATTAAGCAAGTCACAATCCTCTTGGCCTATTTCTTTACCTATCTTCTCTACAGTGCAGGATTTTGTTAAAAAGACTTGACTAAGATGATAACAACCACTTTGGAAAATAATGTGGCCGCTTCTTATGAAGTAAACACATATTTAGCATATAACATAGCAATTACACTCCTAGCTACACCCATGAGAAATGAAAATATGTGTTTATACAAAGATTTATACCCAAATGTGTATCGCAACTTTGTTCATAATAGCCCCAAACTGAAAACAATTCAAACATCCATCAACAGGCAAATGAATAAACTAATCATGGCCCACCTATGCCGTGGAATACTACTCAGCAATGAAAAGGAATGGCCACAAGTACCTACAGCAGCATGAGGAATCTCAGAAAAAGCTGGGTAGAAAGATGCCAGACAAGAGGAAAACTCCTCTGTGATTCCACTTAGATGAAAATCTAGAGAAGACAATTCCAATATATCATGACAAAAAAGCAGATCAGTAGAACCATGGGTGGGAATAAGGATTAGCTGCCAAGAGGCGTAAGGAATTTTGGGGGTGATGGAAAAGTCCTATACATTTGCTGTGCTGACAGTTACATCAGCACATACGTTTGTCAAACCTCATTGAACTATATGCTTGAAATCAGTGCATTTTTGACTGAAGGTAAATTAAAACTCAGTTGATTTTGTAAAATGAAAAACAAAAAAAGCTGGACAGCAAGACTTTAATTTGGACTATCCTTCTGTCTGCTGTTTCCACCTGAGGGGACTTTTCAGCAAATCACTCAACAATATTAAGCCTCAGTTTCTTCGCTGTAAATTGGTGGTAATAATATCTGCCTCACAGTGTGGCTTGTTAAAGGAGGTAACAATGACACTGATTTCTCTCTGGAGTGTTTGATGTGCCACACACTGTCCTAAGTGCTTTGCTGAAATGAATTCATCTTGTGAGACGGTCTTAAATACCACAAAGCACTACACAAATGTAAGTTACAGTTGTTGCTGTACCTTACACGTGCTTGTTAAATTTTTGAAGAGGGTAAAATATGCTAAATAAAACCTAAGTATGAAAGATTACAAACTGAGCTACACTCCTCAGCTATATGGGGCTGGTAAAGGAGGTGGTGGCCCACAAGCCTACCAGAGGAACCAAGGAGACTGTGTGTGTACAGAGAACCTGGGTCTTCTCCCACAAACTGGCAGTGACAGGGCCTGGGCACTGTACATGTTAGTACCTTTGGGGAAGAGGTAGCTTTTCTTATACGCTTGTCCTT
The DNA here is from genome assembly GCA_963574355.1 of Loris lydekkerianus. Classification (NCBI taxonomy): domain Eukaryota; kingdom Metazoa; phylum Chordata; class Mammalia; order Primates; family Lorisidae; genus Loris; species Loris lydekkerianus. The sequence continues at coordinate 24,084 of CAUYPK010087894.1, read as the reverse complement.
GGCATTTGGTCAACATGTATGTCTTGGATAGCCCAGGCAAGTACATCTGCTCCTCAATACAACCACAGTGGCGTAAGGAGCAGCTAATAATGTCAGCCATTATCATTGCTACTATTACTATCAATATCCCCTTTTGCAGTAGAGAAAACCAAAACCAAGAAAAATTGTTCCTTTCCCAGAATCCCCATGCTAGCAAGATTTCCCAATCCTTCTACCATGCTTCTTCCCAATTCTCTGCGATTCTCAAAGAATGAAAATAAATGGGGAACCCATAAAAATATTATACCAAACATTCTAACATTAGCATACTTTAATGTAATGGACAGAGCACTCAGGATGTGGAACTCCTTCCTTAGTGTTTTTAGATGGTGAAACCACTTTTTAAATGACCATTTAGGACTATCTGGACAAAGAAGGCATGGGCTGGAAGCTTAGCGGGGCAGTTGGGAGGATGTAAAGGGCTTATTATGGCTTATGAAGAATCTGTGTAGACTGCTGGGATCCCTTCCGTTTCTCCAGCCAGCCAAGAAAGGGTGGTTTGCCTTCACCTTGCTGTGGGTTTACCAACCTTCTGTGCCCAAAAAGTGGCAGACCTGACATATGACCTGAAAAAAGAAACTGCTTCTATTCACAAGCAGGGTGCTGGTGATGGATGTGCTACAAAAAGCTACCCAGAGTCAGGCTTTCTCCAAGCTGCTTACTTGCTAGTCCCCACTGCCTGAAGAGTTAGGCAGGGGAGGAGCAGGCTCTGGTCCTGGTTCTGCTCACTGCAGAGCTGGCCTGTGGGTGCCTTGTCAAGGGATTGGTGATGGGCTGTGCTCTCACTAGATGGCCTTGGGTGAGTCGCTTAACCTCGCTTAACCTCCTTTTCCTGTATTTGAAATACTGAGCTGGCTGTGATGATCTCCAAGCTGCCTTCCAGGTCACTTTCCCTGGTCCTGGCTTAGGGCACCCAGTCCTATCTGCTCCCTGCAGACTGTGCTCCCCTGAGCATGGTACACACAGCTACCCCACCTCCCTGAGCTCAGGCTCTGTTTCTCCTCCCCCAGTGTGCACCAAGGGCCAGGTGGTGAGCGGCCAATACCGTATGCTTGCCAAGCATGGGGGTTACGTGTGGCTGGAGACCCAGGGGACGGTCATCTACAACCCTCGCAACCTGCAGCCACAGTGCGTCATGTGTGTTAACTACGTCCTGAGGTAAGTGCCAGATAGCAGGACCTTGCAAGAGGGCGGTAGGCCCAGGGCACTGCGTCCAGGTCCAGGGGCTCTTTGCCGTGCTGACCTCAGCCTCCCTTGAACGTCTTGAGAACCACTGGACACTTGCAATTTTGTTCTGCCCTTCTGCCCATTTTGCCCCTGTCATTTATGCCATGCCGATGACCTGGGAGTGGGGAAAGGCAGATGGCACCCAGTAGTCACTTAAATATTTCTGAATGGGGAAAAGGGCGAGAAAATTTCTCTTACTTTCTAGGAGAAAAAAGTGTAACACCTCCACTCAATAGAACGTGGGAAGAAAGCTAGAGGAAGTCACTGCTGGGGTAGAACAAAAACAGAAGCATTCTGGCCTCCTGTGCACCACCAAGCTCAGCTCTGATATAGAACAGCATCAAAACAGACACACATTCAGGAGCTACTCTTGGGGTCACTACCCCCATGAGTCACACTTCCATGGTGTAATTCTTCTCAAAATGCCAGCACACAGGGTCCCCAACCTTTTTGTTTGAGAGCTTAGCTGTCAGGGTTTCCATGTGTCTGGGGAACAAAGGATTTTGCTAGAAAATGTGGGAGGCCTGATGGCCTCTCTTGTCCCATTAGTGAGATTGAGAAGAACGACGTGGTATTCTCCATGGACCAGACGGAATCCCTGTTCAAGCCCCACCTGATGGCCATGAATAGCATCTTCGACAGCGGTGGGGAGGTGGCTATATCTGAGAAGAGTAACTTCCTGTTCACGAAGCTGAAAGAGGAGCCTGAGGAGCTGGCCCAGCTGGCTCCCACCCCAGGAGATGCCATCATTTCTCTGGATTTCGGTGGGTGCTGCTTAGCTGAGCTGGACCCATGAAGCCCTCGGGGGGCTGGGGTGGGGAGTTCTTATAACAGGTTTAACCAGGTACTGCCTTTCCTTAACCCAAGTTACCCTGCCCCTGTTATAAGTCGTGCTAATCGCCTGTTTGATGACAGGCTCTGGTGGGCATGAAAGCCTGGGCTCTTGAAGTGCTGAGTGAGGAGGGTTAAGAGAGGACCCTGCATGAGAGGTCAATTCTCTATCACAGGCAGTGAGGGTTTGGGATGAGAGGGAGGAGGAGTCATCACAGAGAGAGGGAAGATCCTCTTGTTTAGGCAATAGGCTGAATTGGATTGATGTTGAGAGGGATAATTCCTGGAACATGGATGGAGAACAGATTGAGGCCCAGGATCAAGCCCTCAAATTCACAATTTCATTAAAATACTTGCCTGTCCCTCGGAATGCAAGTCTGAGGATTTTCAGCCTCTTCAAATCCTTTTAAAGATGTTTTGTGCAACATCTGGGCTTCCTCTAACCTGGGGTGAGCCCAGAGACTAAGTGTTCACCATCAGGCCCTTGTCTCCACAGGATGTCAGAACTTTGAGGAGTCCTCAGCATATGGCAAGGCCATCCTGCCCCCAAGCCAGCCATGGGGAGCCGAGATGAGGAACCACAGCACCCAGAAGGAGGCTGGGGGCCTGCCTGCCTTCACTGTGCCCCAGGCGGCTGCCCCAGGCAGCACCACCCCCAGTGCCACCAGCAACAGCAGCTGCTCCACGGTGAGCTGATCCCTCTCCCCAACTTTGGGGGAGAATAGAAAGAGGGTGGGCTCCTCTTCTGCCTCTTGCCAGATGGCTAAAGGAGCACTGGTGACAGAAGTGCTACCCCCCTCCTCCTCTCGAGTTGTCACAGAGCCCCCTAGAGTGACTGGGACACTTACCTGCCAGGTATTAGAGGTGTTTCCTTGCTTTTGTGTCCATCCTCCACCAAAATGATAAGTTCTTTGCAGGACTTTGAGCCCCTAGGTCAGCCCTAGTGCAGGGCACAGAGCTATACCATTTGCAGAGTTCTGGCAGCCACAGGCTTCATTTTGCAATGAGGAGACTGAGGTTCAAAGAAGTTGATGAATTGACCGATTCACATAGCTCTTCAGTAGTGGTCCTGCTACTAATACTTGTTTGGTGGAATGGAGTTGAGTCTCTGGGTCTGAGGATGTAGTTCTCCTTCCATGCTGCTTCTGAAGAGACTGGTCCCATATACTTGGTTCCATCTTCCTCCTCCCTGGCCCCCCAGCCCAGCAGCCCTGGAGATTACTACACCTCTCTGAATGATGACCTGAAGATTGAAGTGATTGAAAAGCTCTTTGCCATGGATACAGAGGCGAAGGACCAGTGCAGCACCCAGGTAAGGTGTGCATGCCTACCATCTGGCAGAGGCTCACATCCATTCTTACAGCCTCATCCCTTCAGTTGTAAAGAGCTCTGGGGATGCTTGGCCAAGGCCCAAGGCCCTTAAATGGGTGAAATGGAGTTTGTGGTCACCCCTGTTTCCCCACCCCTGGACCTCTAGTTCCTTGATTATAAACTTAGTTTTTTCATCTCCTATTTGGATAGCTTTCTCAGTGCATGTGAAAACCAAAACTACAAAACTGGACATTTCTTTAAGGAGGCTATACATTTAAAAACATATCCAGATTTATGAAATGTTTGTAAACCTCGGGGACACATAATCCCTTCACAAGTACATTCATCTTGGGATGTTTTTAAATAATCATTTGAAATGCAGTGTAAAATGACCTCTGATACTTTTTTGTTTACTTACAACTTTTCAGAAACACCTTCATTACATAAGACCCAGTTTTCTTCCAAAAATTATGCACCCAGGGAGGAGATGGGTAGCTGCATGTGTGTTCACAAAACCCCAGAGCAGACCATGAATCTGGTCAGCCCCTTTGTCTTAGTCTGGGCTGCCACCAGCTGTCTACCTTCCTCCTCAGTTTGCATCTTTACCCTGCCTCCTCGGAACTACTGTAGGATTTAAAACTTAGTAGTTAATCACACCTGTGTGCTCTGCTCCTTCATCACCTCCCAGAGTTGCACTCATTAGTAAGTGTACTCTCCAGGGAGGCGTCAGACTCTGGAGGCAGAAAGTGTCTTCTGCCTCTCCTTTGAGCATTCCCTGCAGTGCCCATGATGACACTGCATATCTATGGGGTGCTAAGTCTGCTGATTGGAACAAAAATCCCTCTCTCCTGGGCCTACCTGGCACTCAGTGAGAGTCCACTGATGCACTCTAGACACTTCCTGCTTGCCTACATCTGTGCCAGGGCATAAGGAGATGAGGGTAAGCTGTCCTCAGCACCCTCAGGGCCTAAGTATATTGGGACTTAGGGAAGGGGGAACTAGCCCAGGCTGGAGTAGGTAGGCTGGCCTGGCCACCAGAGGGAGATTTTCTGGTCAGTTGGGGAGGTGGCACCAGTGTGGAGCATGGAGATTCATGGCACAGGGCAAAGAGGGGGCAAATGTGAGGAAAGGCTAGTGCCCTTGACAGAAGGCCTGTACACTGGATGGCCAAGTCTGAGACCTTCATGATAGGCCCTAAAGAGCCAGGAGAGTGACACCATCGAGCTGTGTTTAGGATGAAAGGCACTGGGGAGTATGAGGGGCTGAGCTGGGATGATGTTTGTGAGGCTGTGCTTTGCCTCCCCCAGACGGACTTCAATGAGCTAGACTTGGAGACACTGGCGCCCTACATCCCCATGGATGGGGAGGACTTCCAGCTGAGCCCCATCTGTCCGGAGGAGCAGCTCTTGCCGGACAGCACACAGCCCACCCCCCAGCACTGCTTCAGTACCATGACAAACATCTTCCAGCCACTGGCCCCCAGGGCCTCACACAGTCCCTTCCTCCTGGACAAGTATCAGCAGCAGCTGGGAAGCAAGAAGACAGAGCCTGAGCACCGACCCATGTCCTCCATCTTCTTCGATGCTGGAGGCAAGGCGTCCCTGCCACCGCCACCGTGCTGTGGCCAGGCCAGCACCCCTCTCTCTTCCATGGGGGGCAGATCCAATACACAGTGGCCTCCGGATCCACCATTACATTTTGGGCCCACGAAGTGGCCCATTGGGGATCAGCGCACAGAGTCCTTGGGAGCACCGCCGCTGGGGCCACCCGTCACCATGTCCCACGTTTCGATGTTCAAGACGAGGTCAGTAGCAGTCACATCAGCAGGCTGTGTGCTGAGCAGAGAGGCACTGTTGGGCTGGTGAGATAGCTGACACTCCATTTTGCCCTTCTCTGTGCTTTGAGAGGTTAGGCTTTCAGGGGATCACCTCCAGGTAAATGAGGCCCAGAGTGGGACCTGTTCTTATCAGGGCTGGAGATCAAGAGTGGCCTGAGGACAGGAAAGGAGAGAAGGGGCTTATTGAGAACCACGAACCCCAATGGATTTCTCCCTTCAGACCACCCAAGAGTGCCTTTCTTATCTGGGGTTCATCACCTGAACCACAGAAGACAGAAAATTACTGGAGTGACTACATTTTCCATTCGCTCCTGGAACCCTGGTTGAGAAAAATGAAAAGATGTCCATGCTCCCTCCTGGCTCCCTCCCTACTTTCCAGGGCCTCCACTGCAGCAGCACCTCTGGGCCATGCCCAGGCACCATCATGGCCTTCTACTTCCTGCCTTCCCACCACCCCCCCCCTTCAAATCTTCCCAGTATGCCCTATTTCACCCAGCTGGGAGCTCACTGAGCCAAGCCCCAGCAATTGGTACATGACTTGCAGCTCCAGGATCTGCTGGTGATGCTTCTCTGCAGGCCCTGCCCTTCACAGAGTACCTAACTGGTCTTCAGTGGGAGCCAAAGGGAGGGGTGCGGTTTGAACAGGGCGAGACAGGGCAGAAAGAAACCTTCCTCAGGATGGACTCTGCCCAGCTGGGCACCACACACAAGGCCAGGACTGCCTGGGCACGGCCAAGGTGGGCACATGTACAGGGAGGTACAGGTGGTTTGAACCACCTGAAGAGGGAGGCATGGCAGGTGCTCAGCCCACAGCCTACCCTCAGGGTCTTGAGTCACTATATTCATGAGTATTGGGTTTCAAAGGTCCTTGAGACCAGGTGAAGGCAGCAAAGGGCTCCAGACTCCCTCACGGCCCACTCTCTTGGGCTTGGCAGGTCTGCAAAGGGCTATGGGTCTCGGGGCCCAGACGTGATGAGCCCAGCCATGGTAGCCCTCTCCAACAAGCTGAAGCTGAAGCGACAGCTGGAGTATGAGGAGCAAGCCTTCCAGGACATGAGCGGGGTGAGCCATCCCCTGACTGGCCACAAGGGCAGGCTGGGTGGGAAACTGGCTATGAGGGCTATAGGGGAAGTGGAGCGGCTCCACATCCATCCCAGCCCGACCCTGCCTGGGGCCCGGTTCTCTGGCCTTCTCTACATCTGCCCTTCCCACACCCAGGGGGATCCACCAGGTAGCCGTGCTTCACATCTGATGTGGAAACGGATGAAGAACCTCAGGGGCGGGAGCTGCCCTTTGATGCCTGACAAGACACTGAATGCAAACGTCCCCAATGGTGAGCAGCAGGCCTGGGCCGCTCAGGGGCCTATCCCAGTTCCTCTGCCCCACCTTCCCCACATCCAATTCCCCCCTCTCTTCTCTGGCTTGGAGGAGGTTTGGCAGAAGTTTCTGGGTTCTGAGGCCCTGGGGCAGGCGATAGTTCTGGTGACTGAGCACCTTTTGCAAAGGGAAAAGGCTGTGGGGGTCTTCATGGCCTTTTTCATCCTCTTTGGACCAGTGCTACCCTCACTCTCTGGCTTGGTCTTTCAGATGAGTTTACCCAAAACCCCATGCATGGCTTGGGCCAGACTCTGAGACACCTGCCACTGCCACAGCCTCCGTCTACCATGACACCCAGCGAGACTGCCAAGAGTGGGTTCCCCTTGCAGTGCTGTGCCACCTACCAGGACTATGGCCTGCCTTCAGCTCACAAGGCATCAGGTGGGTGCACCAGGGTCAGCATTTAGAAAACCCCCGGAGACTTAAGACACTTGCCTTTGCTGAGTACCTGCTACCCCAAGTGCCCTGCTCAGTATACACACGGGATTCCTGAGCCTGCTGCAGTGCAACCTTCCCTAGGGCCAGCCCACCTCTCCTTTCTTCCAGAGTACGCATGGTGCCAGATGCAGGGTCACTTGGCACTGATATACCGAAAGAACTCCCTTGCTGGGGCCCAGGGTACCTCATCACTAGGTCCAGCTGACACATTAGTGACCAGCAGTCCTGGGGGGTAGGTCTAACACATGACTAAAAGGGCCAAAGACCTAATTCAAACTCAGGCTAGAGAAGCTAAAGGAAAGAACCCAGACACACAGAGGATGGATAGTGGTTGGCTACCCCTAGAACACTGTTCTGCCAACTGAAGGTTACTTACTGGCAGGAGTGCTTGCAGAAGAAAGGGGGTTAGCCAGGAACTGATGAAGGAGAGAAAGTTAAGGATGGTGGGGGTAGGGGTGAGGGCCAGTCATGGACTACACAAGGCAGCAGATTTTGGCTCCCTGTGAGGACAAGCTTGCTGCAGGGAAGGGCAGCCACCTCAAGAGGAGTGAGCTCTCCTTCCATGGGTCAGAAGGCCATCTGTCCTCAGTACTTCAGAAGGAGCCCTCCCATGATCAGCTGACTTCCAGGGCTCTCTCTGCTATGACAGTCCCAGAACCTGTGTTCTTAACTCAGATCTCATGTCACTGTATTGCCGAAAACCCCTCAGACACACTGAGGACCTCACTGAATCCAGGCAGGAGCTGAGAACATGCCAGAGAAGGAGGCAGCACGGAGAGGGCTCTGGAAGGTCTGCCTTCAATTCAGGGCAGCCTTAGTATGATAGCATTTCGCAAGACACACCGGTCTTCATGAGAATGCTTTCTGTTTGGCCTGAACATAATTTGTGGTTTTGTAAAAACATACCAGACCCCTGTCTTAAAAGAGGGCAGTTTCCTCAGCAATATAGTTTGGGGTAAATTATAGTTCTGTGCTTCAGAGTCCAGTCTTTTCAACTAGATTTATGAAGGGAGGAAGTTAGCAAGATAATAGGAACTCGTGTCCATTTCTGCTGTCCCAGCCTCTGCCCCCAGGGGCACAGCTGAGCTGGGGAGTCAGGCAGAGACCCCAGGAAAGGCCTGGGCTAGGGGGTTCAGGGTGAAGAAAGGAAGGGAAGGTGGGCACCTCCTCAGCTGAGCTGGGGAGTCAGGCAGAGACCCCAGGAAAGGCCTGGGCTAGGAGGTTCAGGGTGAAGAAAGGAAGGGAAGGTGGGCACCTCACATCAAAGGAACAGAATGCAAGCTTCCAGGCCTTCCCTTTCTGGGGTAGGGACTGTTTGAGTGCTGGGAGTTTCCCCTCTGTCCTTCCCCTGTCCACCTACTCAGACAATGGCCCAGTGGCGAGAAGGAGGGGCTTCCAAGGGTGGTGGGTGGTGACTGGAAACTGGATTTTCAGGCCCTTGAATCTCAGAGAAGGTCGTGTGTGTGTGTGTGTGTGTGTGTGTGTGTGTGTGTACAGAATTCCCTTTCTGCCAGCATTTCCTCCCTGCTGCCAGTACACAGCAGGCATGGGGTGGGGTAACCTAGGCCTTGCCCAGGCTCTTCCTGAAGCCTCATCCTCGGTGGCCAGGAAGACTTAATGAGGGCTTCCTCTACCCAGCCTCTGCTCCGTGACCATACCCACACCTGTGCTGCTCTCTGCACCTGGAGCTTCTCTCCTCCGTGGGCCTCCGCACCCTGCCTGGGGAGGTGGGTCTGGAGGCAGATGCATTCTCTGCTAGGTCCACCCCAAGTATGGCCAGGCCAAGAAGACACTGGGGGAGCAGAGTGAAATGAGGGCTGCACTGTCCGTACCTCGCCAGTCCTGAAAACAGGACATGCCTGTCTCTGTGTGTGGCTTCCTTATCCCCGCTAGCCTCTGATGGAACAGACGCTTTTCAGACATTTAATATAGGCCTTTTAAAAAATGGTACTGACCATTCCTTTCAGGTATAGCAAGCCGGCTGCTTGGGCCCTCATTTGAACCCTACCTGCTGCCTGAACTGACCAGATATGACTGTGAGGTGAACGTGCCCGTGCCAGGAAGCTCCACGCTCCTGCAAGGAGGAGACCTCCTCAGAGCCCTGGACCAGGCCACCTGAGCCAGGCCCTCCCACCCGGCAGCACCCTGCCGATGCCGTCCCACCAGCTTCACCTCTCCGGCTGTATTTGCAACTAGGTATTTCTAACGCCAGCACACTTTTTACAGGATGGACTTAACCTGGCAGACTTGCCCAGGTCACCAAGCAGTGGCCTTTTTTCTGAGATGCTCACTTTATCTATATTTTTAAAATACACAATTGTTTTACCTACTCTGTCAATGAAAATGTTCTTAAATTTTGTAAGATTTTTTTCTGCCTATCTTCAATTACTTCTAATTTATATTACCCATAGATTCTCTCTTTCTCTTCTCCCCCTGCCCTGTCTCCCACCCTTCTTCTCCCCACACAAATATTCATACTAACAAGTTTGGTGTATGTTTGTTCTCCTGTAGGAAAAGCTTTGGCTTCGTTTAATCAAAAAGATTCTTTGTTGTTGTTGCCAAAGAGAAACAAAATGATTTTGCTTTCCAAACTTGATTTGTGGCTTTTCCCTCTCAATGCCCTTCTCCTTCCTTTTTTAAAAGAAATCACCATATTGTAAATTTCAGTCTTTTTTTTTTTTTTTTTTGAAGCTGACTCTTTGCTCTAATTTTGATATGACTTCTGGAGAAAAAGAAATGTGAAGGGTAAACTCCAATGTCTGTGGTTATCTGTGAAAGTTGCACAGTGTGGCATTTCCTAAACTGGTGTTTTCTTCCCCCCATTCGGTGGATTTTTTTGTTATTATTATTATTCAAAAATATAGCTGAGTTTTTTAAGAAGAAAATTTATATCTGGGTTAAGTGTTTATCGTATATATGGGTACTTTGTAATATCTAGAAACGGAAATGGAATCTTGCTCACAAAATCACTTTACGATCTTAAGCTATTGATTTTATTTTTCTTGGTGGTTGCTGACACTGCAGAATTGTACAATCCTCCCAAGGGCCTGCACTAACACTGCTAAAGGTCTGTGTCTCTGTTGGCTTTTTGCTTCTGCGATCTGCCACGGTGTGGCAAACAGTCCAAGATGTGGAATCATTAAGTGGGAGCATTGCGTGCTATGGCCTTGTGTTCTCTATGTACTATATATGTATGGATTATTATTATTATTGCTGCCAGAGGGTCTGATGGCACGGGGTGGGGAGAATACTGAGGGAGAAGTGCTATAACTTTTAAGGTTTTATTGCTAGCCCTTCAAGTGCACTGAGCTATGTGACTCTAATGATCTTTCATGCGGCACATTTGAATATTTCCTGAACTACCATGAAATGGTTTAGATGGGAATTCAAGAAGGCAAGCGAGGATTCAGCTAACCCTGTCTACATCCTCTCAGCTCATGACCTCAGAGCATGTGGAGCTGGACTGAGGGAGGGCGCATGAAGGGGGGCCAGCTGGGCCAGACCATCCCTAGCCCAGCAACCCTCCCGTGGCCTGCAGCCAAATGGCCCTGCAAGCCAAGGTGCAGCGCCCCCTGCTGGCGAGTGGCAGGCAGACCCCACCCCTCCTCTACCCTGGGGCCAGCCACTAGCCTCAGGGTCACAGGAGGTGTGATACTACAGATAGAAAGCACTGACAACAGAGTGTTCCCAGAGCACTCTGGAACTCACGGGGTAAAGAGGGACAACACCTTTGGTTTTTAAATACCAAGTATGTGGAACTTTTCTGTCGTGGGCACAACAAAGCTTTTAAACACACACAGCACATCAGGCTAAGAATTTGGTAAGCCTGATAGATTTTATTGCCAAAAAACAAAAATTGACTTTCAAAAGAAACCAGTTATATGAGAAAAATTACTTAGTCACGATGCTGCCTAAATCATATTTTAGCATTGCCCAATGCAGGGCAGCAGCAGGACTTGCAGGGTTACTGACATGTAAACGCTAGTATTTGATTCCTTGTGTGTGTTGCCCAGGCACGAAGGGCATTTTACCCTTGCAGTTTTACTAAAATACTCTGAAAAATATTCCAGGCTTCATATTAACCTTACCTGTCAATGTAATGATTTCATGAACATTATTGTTGAATTCCTACTGACACCATTATAACTATATGGGAGCTTAACTTTATAAGGAAATGTATTTTGACACTGATATCTTATTAAAGTATTCTGATCCTACCACTGCTGCTGGCTCTTCTTTCCTGTGGATTTATCATGGGCTACACTGTCGAACATTGGCACTGACCTTTACATATAAGTCAACTGAGTTGAGTTTCAGGAAGCTATTGTTAATACTTAGCAGTTGCCTAAGTCTGAGAAGCCATACTGTATTTTTCCATCTGCCTCAGACCTGTTTTTTGGTTTTTTTGTTTGTTTGTTTTTAATCCTGGGAGGAACCCAAGGAAAGAGATCCTGGTCTCTGCTTTCAGAAAATGGCATAAAGTAGTTTGAGAGCCATGCTTGCCCATGTGGGTTCACATTCTACACTTTGGGATCAGCCTGGTCACTAAAGGCCAGAAAGGCCTTCAGTTTGGCAGTAACTGGGGTGGAATGAGCCTTTCCAGGTAGAATGTGGATGGAAAGAACAAAGATAACCCCGGCCAGACATGGCACAGAGAAAGCTCAGAAGTGGAAATGAGCACAATGTGTCCCCTAGTTCACATTTAATTTTTCCAAATTGTAACCTGCTTCTAAGCAGGTAGCTATTCTCATGGTGTGATCTGGTGGGACGGAGGGTGGCGGGCAGCAGAGGAGAGAGCCAACAGCAGCCTCTGCTCACATGGTCAGTCCCAGAACCAGCTGTTTTCAGCAGCCCACACTTTGCCTGGCACTTTGCTACGTTCAGGGTGGTCTCACACGTGACCTTGCTGGTTCACTTGCTCCTGTCCAAGCCATGCTCTTAGCACCCATTTTGTAAATGAAACTGAGAATCTTATTAAGCGACTTATGCAAGTCACAGCTTGTTGATGGGAAAATTAAGTTCTTGGCCAACTTCTTTCTTCTCATACCCTATACTGGCTGGGAGGTAGATTGTATGATAGGACCCTGTTTTCCTTCTCCAATAGAAAATTCCTGTCTTTATTACTTTAACTTTTAGACCTCCTTGGATTCTTTTGGTCACTCTTCTCTCTCCAAACTTGGGGGCTGGACCTTCAGATTAGAGTTTCTGGGCTCTGCCTAGTTCCCCCCACCATTCTTTTCTGAATCTTTTCTGTGAATGACACATCTCAGTCCATCCTTCAGGAACAGAATTGCCTCTGACAATTTGCAAGTTCAGGATACAGGGCTAGAAAGACACCATCCCAGTCTACCAACAACTTTCAATGAGTCCCTGGGGTCCACAGTGCTGTCCCTGAGCAAAACCTCTGGCCTTACCCCTACTGAAGGCTGTGAGTGTGCCCTCCTGCCCTGGAGCCACAGGGCAGCGCCAAGCTCGTCTTACTTCTAAGTCCAGCAAGCAAGGGGAGGAGCACAATGAAACCCCTGTTCCTGATGGATCAGAGGGGCTCAGCCTCCCTACAGCACTGAAGCATAAGACCTGGGACCCACACAAGCTCTCACTGCTTCACGTTTGTCTCAAGCAGTCCAGTGAAGACTGATTTAAATGCTCTTGATTTTATATTTTATTTTCAAAGCGCAGGTGGCTTCAGAGTAAATATGTACCTGCATAGCCAGGTGGGCATGGGAAGAGGACCCAGCAGACTCACACCCACATCTGTGCAGGATAAGCGGGATCCCCTTGACTTTAGATATTGCCCCTCTAGGCAAGCATACCTTGGTGGGGTGTTATGTCTCAGCCTTTGGCTCAGTTGGCAGCTTCCAGATGAGAAATCTCTCTGGAAGGAGTCTCAAAGCCATGGCCAGCAGAGTAGCAGGAGGACAATCCTGTCCCCCCCGTAATCCATGCAGGGAAAAACTGATCCCATTCTGTAGCATGGTGTCTGATGCACATTTCACCTAGGGATGGGAAGGAACTGTGTATTTCTGAAGATCAAGGAAATACAGGCTCATTTCCTTCACAACATGTAAGATCCAGCCACCTACAGCCTTCCTCTCCTGGAATCCTTCCCATCTCTGCCTTTTGTGAAAAAGAATTTTTACCAAGAGGCCTATGTAAGAGTGGCCAGGTTAACCTGGCTTTTTCTCTTGGAAAACAGGGGTGGCACCGGGCCAGTAAGGCAGTCCTGGATGTGTCATCTCAGAGTGACTCAGGATGCTGAGAAGGGCCAAGAAACAATGTCAACAAGCCCATCACTTATATTTTCAACCTTCTCTTTCTAAAGATGAGGAAACTAAGGCCCAGGAAAACAAGAGTGGCTTGCCTGCAGTCTCAGAGTAAGCTGGCAGCAGGGCAGGGGGAAGAGGCCAGACCAGCATTGCGGGGACTAAGGCTGAACTCGTGCACATGAAACCGACCAGCTTTCTCACTTTCGGGTCTCATTTTTCAGCCAGCCTGGAGATCTCTCTCACCACCCCTCCCACCACAGCCTGGCAGGTCTCTGGCCTCCCCTTGGGCACTTTCAGTTCTTCCAAAATGATTATGATTGCTCATCAGCCCTGATGCTTCCAAATGTTTCTCTGAACTTAGTGACCCCTGTGGGAACTGCTTGGCCTCTCTGTGACTCAATGGAGTCTACATCAAGTCCTTCATTCCTAGACTGAACTGAGGAGAAAAGAGTTTGGAAGTACTCCCCAACACCATCTAATACACACACTCTCTCTCTCACACACACACACATGCATACATACAGAGTTTCTTAAAGTGGCACTTACTCAGTGAAGTCATGATCCCTCTCTCTCAAAGCTTAGCAGTTAGTAGAGGAAACAAAAGCCACATGGGTCACTCAGACCACTGCGTGAGATGGTGTATGATGGCGGAGGCCTGTGGCCTGTATTTTCCCAGCCAGTCCAGGTGTTAGTGTGTTGCCCTGGCTCCAAGGGCTGCTGCACTTGTCCAGAAAGCAGATAGCTATAGATGCACAAGTGAGTCCTCAGTTGTTTCAGGGTGGATTCCAGCTCCTGTGAGAGTTCACAGTAGGCCAGGTAAGACCAGCCTGGGTCTCAAGAGAACAGAAACTCTGCACCATAGCTAGGATGGGAGATGATTAGAGAGGCAGGGTGGGGAGGAGAAGAGTTCATTCCAGGAGGAATGGACCAGGGGCACAAAGGCCTGAAGCTAGAATGAGCAGCACATGTGGGAGGCCCTGGGAGCAGTCAGGGGCAGGGGCTGGGATGGAGAAGGGGGCAGTAGAGCACCTGGAAACTCACAGCAAAGGCCTAAAGTCAATCATACGCAGGTTCAAAGCCCAGCCCTGCTGCCTCCCACTTTATAACCTTGAGGAAGCCCCTTAGTATCTGAGAGCCCGATGCATGCTATTCTGTTACTTGGGCATGAGAATAGTCCCTACCTCATAGGGTTAAGGCTGGAGGTGCAAATTTGGGAATTGGTGGTAAGTTGTACTTCACTCCTTGAATTGGGATGAAATACACCTATGAGATAAGACAATAGACCATGAAGAACAAAGTTCTTAAGACAGAGCCTGCACCCCTGGTAGATGTCAGGAGAGAAACAGCCAAGAGTAGGAGAAACTCCAGGGGTATAGCATCCCAAAAGCTAAGAGGAGCGGGTGCTGCAGGAAGGAGGGAATAGAGAACTGGGTCACACCCTGGACTGAAAGGTAAGGTAAGGGGGAAATGTGGACTCTGGGATTTGCCAACATGGAGTCCATCATCAGCCTTACCAAGAGCAGTTTCGGTGGGGGTCAAGGTGGAATGGACTAAGGAATGAGCTGGTTGGGGCCTGAGACTGCAATACACAGCACTTTCAAGAAGGTTCTCTGTGAAGAAGGGCAGTGAAATGGAGCAGAGCTGGAGGAAGGTGTGGATCAGGAGCACGTGTGTGTGTGTTGGAAGAGTTTTAATATTTAATCCAGTTTTATTTTAGAATAGTTTTAGATTTACAGAAAAGTTGCAAGAGTCTTACAGAGAATTCCCTGCACCCGTATACCCTATTGTGAACAGCATTCTGGTACACCTGTCATACTTCATAACCAATATTGGTACGTTATTATCTACTGTCTGTGCTTCATTCAGATTTCCTTAGTTTCCACGGTTTTTTTCTATTCCAGAATCCAAGATACCACATTACATTTATTCATCATGTCCCCTAGTTTTTGGTGACCTTGACAGTTTTGAGGAGTGCTGGCCAGATACTTTGTAAACTTTGGATTTGTCTGGTGTTTTTCTGGTTAGACAGGGGCTGGGGGCTTGTGGGGATGGAGAGGAAGACACAGAGGCCAAGTGCCATTCCCCTAGCACCCCATCACATCAAAGGCACATGTTATCACCATGACTTACCACTGCTAATTTTAACCTTGATCCCTCAGCTGAGGTAGTGTTTGTCAGGTTTCTTTTCTGTAAAGTTACTGTTTCTTTAAGGGATGCTCTTTTTGAAGATGAGCTATGTTAGGAGCGTTTACATGGTGATGGCAGAGGGAGAAAGTGATGAAAGAGGAAGACAAGGGCGCAATTGCAGAAGCCAAGTTGTTAAAACGGTGGGATGGGCACTGCGGGGAGGGGTTTGGGGAGAAGTGCAGACAGCTCATGACCTAAAGTGGGGAAGCCAGAGAGTGGGTCAGTGCACAGTCCATCAGTGAAATCAGTGGTGGGAAGAGGCCCGACAACCTGTAATTTCATCACTCCCATTTCCTCGGTGATCTATGAGGCTGGCAGAAATCTGAAGAGATGCAAATATAAACCAGTCACTTTAGAAGGTCAGACGTTAGTGCTGGAAGCTCAAGTGAGAGGCATTGTCATGAAATCACTGGGGGAAGGTGACAGAGAGACATGAGGGGGAGGGGAAGAAAAGAAAGGGATTTGGAAGCAGCAGCAGGGCCCCCCACCCCCACCCCAGCCCTGCCTGACACCCAACTGTAAGAGAGAAAGCAGCCTCACCCTGAGCACCTGCAGGGAGCAGGGACCCTGGGGACAGGACAGGCTCCTATGAAAGGAGGAGAGGACACATTCAGAGGAAAAGGCAAGTTCTGGGGAGCAGCCGACATCAGACAGAGTTCCTGAGACAGCAATGGGAGGACCAGGAGGGCGGGAGGGGTGGAGGGTGAGTGGATGTGGAGAACTATCCCAGGACTGGGGCTAGGTGGTGACTGGTGTCCAATGACTTGGAAGGCCTGGTCTGCGCTTATGGCTGAGTTGAAGAGAATTAGAGAGATGGCCTATTATTCTGAGGGGCTCTCAGAGGCTCGAGCCAGAAGGCTGGGAGCTGACCCGTCCTGCAGCACCTAGGGGTCATCACACACGTGCATGTGCTCACTGAACATAAAGTGGGTTTCAGTTTGTTCATTGCTTTCTAACAGCAGGTATGAGGGGGGCCAGCTCCCTTCCTTTCTGTTCCAACCTTGGCTTTCAACCCTGTGGGTGGGCTCAGCATTTGTAGGAACAAAACAGGAAGACAGCTGTGGTTGGAAGACCCTTTGCCCTAGAACAAAGAACGTTTTCCCCATCCTCATTAGCTTGGTTGAGGTGAGGGCAGCTGAGCGTGAACATTGACATCGTTTGGGGGCCTTGCTAAAGGACCACAGCAGCGCTCCGATTAAAATACAAATCTGAAGGAGAGAGATGCCTCTGACTAGGGGAGGTTGGCCAGCACGGGTTTGGGAAGCCCAGCGCGTGTGTGTTCCCGGTCCTGCCGCTCTGCTTAGAATGCAGAGCACAGCTGTGCAGGCCAGGGCAGGCGGGCTCTGCTGGGAGGGTCTGTCATTCCCAGCACCGCACGAGCCCAGGACCAACACTGAGCTTTGGTGTCTTGTCTTCAGGCCTGGGACTGGCTGTGGCTTGTTCTATTTCTGACTGAAATTACAAACCTCGTGGGAAATTTCCCTTTGAGACACTCCAAGCCGCCCAACATCCCCTTTTTGAACCCCCCGGTCACTCACACCCTCACAGGAGAACTTCTAAAGGAAACAGAAAGGCCTGGTCTCAGCTCAAGGCGATGGCAACAGCTGTGGGTCAGTGTCCACACATCTGCAGTCTCATGGGAGTGGGGGAAATAAGACCAATTGATTTGAAGTTCCTGTGGTCCAATAATGACTCGCATGGCTTCGTGAAGGCTAGAATCCCAGAATCATCTCAAGCTCCAGGAGGACATAGCTCTGGCCTGAAGGAGAAGAAGGACTTCCTCAAATCATTGCAGGTAGACCTGTCCCTCCCCTGCCTTTGGATCTCTGCCAACCAGGGTGCATGCCACAGAGTGGCGGGGTACAGTAGCCATGAGAGAGGCGGTCAGAGTTACTTTACCATTCCCTGTGCTAAGCTTTACTAGAGTCTGTGTGTCACAATAGTCCTCTGAGCTCATAGAGTCAAGTTAATTCCCCTTAGGAGAGGACAAAACCCTTATAGAGAGAAATACGCTCACTTCGCCAAGGAAGCACCCTTGCGTAGTGGTTTGGAGTTTCTGAAAACATCCTCCAGGCTGGTACTCAATGATGTCCTACAGTAAGAGTAATAGCAAGAATGTGACCCTAAAATACATTAATAGGAGAACAATACTGAGAAGAAAAAGAACTGAGCAGCCCATAATAAACAGCCACCCCAGTTTATCACGTCTCTGGGAACCAGGTTTTAACAAAGGCAGAGATGAAGGGTGCCAAAAATAGGGAGGGGACTCTCAACTATTTCATAAAAATTGACTGGAGAAGCTGAGTACATTTGTCCTGGAGGAAATGAGATTTGGGGAGCTCAAAAGCCCACCTTCAAATGTCCACAGAACCATAGGGTGCAGAATTTTTCTGGGTGGCTGCCCAGGATAGAATTAGGCTGATGGGTGCAGGAAAGCAGAGTTCAGCCCAATGCTGAGCCCTTGTACTCAAGGGCAGACCTCACCCTTCCCTGGAAGTTTCAGTGTTTGCTCTGTCGGTACACCAGGGGAGTAAGATCTGTACTCTGATCACCACAGAAAGCCATTTAGATCATGATGCCTTATCTGAGGCTATCTGACAAAGGCATTGAAAACTATAATTTTAAAACTTTGTTCGATCTTTGCGTAGATAAGGCCCAGCCATTAAAGAAAGACATCCCTGTGGAACCCACAATGAACAGAGGAAAACTAGCACCACCCCTTGAGTGTGAGAAGAAATAGCAAAAATTACGGTGAATTGAGATTTTAAAATGTTCTTCTTCCTTAATATGAATTTAGCCTGTATGGTCTCTAAGAATTACTGTTTCTCTTTGGGAGACAGCGTGGAGCTACGTCTAAAGCCTGTAAGTAAAGCATGAAAGCCACTTGAGCCCAGATAACTCCTGAGAACTCACAAGGAAGGTTTAATCATGCTAGAAATATGGAGCTTTCATGCCTTCCCGGGAGCGCCAGCCTCCAGACACTCCCATGTGCCCAACTATCTGGAAGTCCCCTGAACCCAGTCCTTTTGGGGTTTTATGGAGGTTTCACTCCTATATGGATACTCTTATACATGGACAAAGGTAATACTGTACAGCAATAAGGAAAGGATAGTTTTTTTCCAATAAATGTCCTGATTCAATACGATATCCATATTTGGAAAAATAATTATTCTTGGCTCTTGCTTTATATTAAGTATAAAATTTCCAGGTCAAATAGAGATCTAAATATGAAAGATAAGTAAAGCTTCTAGAATACAACATAGGAAAATATCTTCATGACCTCAACGTAGGCAAGAATTTTTGACTATGAAAAGATAATCCACAGAATGGGAGATAATATTTGAAATATTTACAAATAACAAAGGACTCTTATCTGGTATATGTAAAGAACTCTTCAAATCTATCCCAAAAAGACAGAAAATCCAAAAGAAAAATTGAGCACAAGACTTGAATAGACACATCACAAAAGCTTTCACAGGTAATAAAAGAATAAAATGGTGCTCAAACTCAGTAATCATCAGGAGAATGAAAGCTACAACCCCAGTGAGAAACTCCCATTTACATACCCACCAGCATGGCTAAAGTTGGAAAAGTCTGTTCCAAGTACCAAGTTCTAGAGAGGACACAAAGCAACTGGTATCCAACTGGTGAAAGTGAAGCTTGGTGTCATGCATAGGGGTAGCTGAACAAAAGGATACTATTCTTTCACCCAGGTACTCTACTCTTAGGTCTTAGTGAAATGAGTGCATTGGTCCTGCAAAAGATAAGGTTAAAAACCTACATAGAAGCCATATTTCCAAGGGTCCCAGATTAAAAAACCCCAAATGTCCGTTATTAGCAGAATGGACAAAAAAGTGGTGGTATGCTCAAGAAATGGAACATGCTATAGCAATGAAAATGAATCAGCCACTGCCATAGGCAAAAATATGGGTGACTTTTGTAAATGCTAAATGTCACAAACCAGAAATAGATTGCCAAATGACATAAATTCTATGTAAACGTTTAGTACAGGCAAAACTAACTTATAGTATTAAAAGCCAGATGTTGGTCACATTTGGCCAAAAGGGTGGAGGGTGACAGAGACAGGCAGAAGGCTTCTGGGATGCTACTAATACTCTGTTTCTGATCTATAAGGTAGTTATTAGGTTGTTTCAAAAGTTTTGTCCGTTTTAATGTCATGTGTTTTTGTAGCTCCATATCTCAATTACTATTTATTCTACTGTATCGTGGTATATACTGATCGATGGAGAATTTGGTACTCTATACATTGATGCTGTTCATTTTTTTCTACTTTTAATTTTTTTTATTCTTTTCAGCCTATTACTATATGATGTATATTACTAAGCGATTTTTGGCCAATTTTTCTCTACGAATTCAAATTGAACCAAAGCGCTGCCGAAACAGCCCGAAAAATTAACCCCAGGCATTTGGCAATGATAGTGTTAATGAATGCACTGTTCGAGGTTGCTTTGCGAAATTTTGTTCTGAAAATTTTAGCCTCGAAGATGCTCTATCAGACAGAGAGCTTAAAGTTACTCTTGACTCCTCTGTCTCTCTCTTTTCTCACCCTCAGTAAATCCTGTTTGCTATGTCACTAAGACATACCCACAACAGGACAATGCTCACAACCATCCTCGTCTGGATGATTAACTTTATGTATCAACTTGGCCGGGCCATGGGGCCCAGATATTTGGTCAAACTATTCTGAATGTTTCCTGAAGGTATTTTTTGGATGAGATTAACAGTTAAATCAATGGACTCCGAATAAAGTATATTACTCTCCATAATGTGGGTGAGCTGCATCCAATCATTTGGAGGCTTTACTAGAACAAAAACCAACCACCTCCTGAGAAAGAAGGAATTAAGCCAGGAGACTGTCTTTGGAATGAACTGCAAACTCTTCCCCTGAGTCTCCAGCCTGCTGGCCTACAGCAACAGATTTGGAACTCAACAAGCCTCGGTAATCCTGTGAGACAATTGCTTAAAATAAATCTCCCCATCTTCCAAGAACCCTAATACATGATCCAAGTCATCATTAACTCTCATCTACGTGATGTAATAGTCTCCTAATTAGTTTTGTGCTCTGAAATTCTTGTCTTGCTATAACCTATACTGTGTGTATTTTTTTTAAGTTTCTCTTTTAATCAAGCCAAATTTTGATTACAAAAGCTAATATAAGTATGAATTGTAGGAATACAGGCAATAATGACTGTGTTCATTTATCTTGTCATTATTTATTAATTTACTTATTGATGAAACATTGACTATTAAGTATGAATCAGACACAAGAACTATAAGAATAATTAGAACATGGCTTTTGCCTCGAGTTTGGGGAGTGTGATCAGCAGATATGTAAACAAAAGAATTATAATACAGCATGATAAATACAGTCAAGTAAAGTTCAAAAAAAGTATAATATCTACTTACATTAAAAAGTTGTTTTTTAGCATATGTTCTAATCTGTCCTTGGTAAGAAAAAACAAAAGAGAAAATTTTTAAAATGTAATTATATTCATTACATGTAATTAACGTACTTAGAGTAGATGTATTGGGATTTATCTACAAAACTAATTACCTTTTGGCCAGGAGCTATAAATTTGTGACAGAGTTCAACATCTTCAGGACAATTTGAAAGAACCATCGTTGTTGTAGCCTTGAAGAGTTCCTCCATAACCTAAAAAAAAATGACACAGAATCACCTCACAAGTAAGCAACCTTGTTATGAAAAACCTGTCCAGGCATCTCAATTTCTTCTGGAAAGCAGGGAATGTATGAATTTTACATTAATAGTTCTAACACTGATAGAGAAATATGTCAAATGAACAGCTATAACTGAGACTCACTTGAGGCCAAAAGTTTGAAGTTGCTGTGACCTGTGATGTCACAGCACTCTACCGAGGGCAAGGCAACAGAGAGACTCTGTCTCAAAAAAATAAATAAATAAAACATAAAATAAAATCACTTGTAAAATTAGGACAATAATAGTACCTAACTTACAGAATTGTTGAGAGGATCCATGTATCAGATTTAGATTAGTACCTAGCTCAGAGAAGCACAGAATAAACATTAATTGTTGTAAAGAGTAAGAACTTTTTTTTTGAGACAGAGCCTCAAGCTGTCACCCTGAGTAGAGTGCCATGGTATCACAGCTCACAGCAATCTCCAACTACTAGGCTCAAGCGATTCTCCTGCCTCCGCCTCCCAAGTAGCTGGGACTATAGGCCTGGATAGTTTTTGGTTGCAGCCGACATTGTTGTTTGGCAGGCTGGGTTGGATTCAAACCCACCAGCTCAGGTATATGTGGCTGGTGCCCTAGCCACTTGCGCCACAGGTGCTGAGCCAAGTAAGAACATTTTAAAGAGAGGTTCATTCAGTCATTGGTAGATGAAAGTAAACTTCGAAATTAGAGAATGAATGAGAGATAGCTAACTACAAATACATACCTTTTAGTTTTTCTAAAGCATAAAGCAAAGATAATATAAATAAGTACATAACACAAATCAGTATATGAGAATGCATTCTATCAGGGTGGTCTACAGAAGATTCATCATGGGAGAAACTTGTCTACAGAAGATTCATCATGGGAAGAAAAAAGTGAATGCAATAAAAAATATTTATAAAATTACTTTATTCTTTTTTAATTAATTTATTTTTATTGTTAAATCATAGCTGTGTACATTAGTTCAATCAAGGGGTACAATGTGCTGCTTTCATATACAATCTGAAGTATATAAAATTACTTTAACCATAACTAAATTTCTGGTTTTATTTCTATTTTATTTTATTTTATTTTTTGAGACAGAGTCTTGCTCTGGTGTCCTGGAGAGAATACCATAGCATCACAGCTCACAGCAACCTCAAACTCTTGGGCTCTTCTTGCCTCAGACTCCTGAGTAGCTGAGATTACAGGTGCCACAATGCCCAGCTAGTTTTTTTTTTTTCCTATTTTTAGTAAAGACCAGGTCTTGCTCTTGTTCGGGCTGGTCTGAAACTCCAGACCTGAAGCAATCTACCTGCCAGGTGTAAGCCACTATACCCAGCCAAAATTTCTGATTTTAAATCAGTGAGACCATTTTAGGTACTTCAAAAGCTGCACTCATAAAGATACAAACATTTACAAAGTACAGGCTTCCCAAAGGCAGGTATTTTCTTTTCTTCTGTTACATCACTGGTACACCCTTTTCAAGCTGCAAACACAGTGGCGGCATAACTGTTACTGAAGTTATATGATCAAATGTAGGAAAATACTTAAAGAACAAGTGACAGCTACATTTATTTCATAATGCCTCTGTCTTCATTAGTGGCATTTATTACAGATGTCTTGCTAAGCTACATAGCATGCCTGGTTTATTGTCTTACTTTCAATTACTATGGTCATTTATCCTTCCAACCAACATGTTTACCTAATAAAACAAAAGAAGTTAGTAAGCATGTGGGCATCTCAGGCACTAACAGTATAAAATAGTAATGACAACTAATTTGGTGGGGGGGAGTAGAAAAACAAGTTAATCAAAAGATTAGACAAAAGTAAAAATAAAACTGAAAGGAATAAGCAGAATTAAAGCAGAACTTTCTAAAGACCCTCTGTCCTAAGGAGGGCAGAGAAGTTTAACATTAGAGTTCATGTAAAAAATGTAAGGTAAATCATTAAAATAACAGAAACAGAATGTATAAATTCTAACCCAGTGGAGGAAAAGGAAGAAAAATAAAAAAGACCAGATTAACCTAATGGAGAGGAATTGAAGGAAGGAATAACAAGAAAAGAACAAAACAGGAGACTAAAGACCTTTTACCTTGAGTCTATACTACCTTCAGTTTATCAGTGAGATAACAAAATTACTAAGTAACTGAAAGATTTATGAAGGGACGTATCCCTTAATCACTAAATAAAGCCAACACACTAGGAGGAAAAAAGAGCAAGCAGACTGGATAGTGCGCCCGCACCCTGGAGGGACGCAGTAGACCTACCCACAGGAGGAGACTGGATGGTACGCCCGCACCCTGGAGGGACACAGTAGACCTATCTACAGGAGCAGACTGGATGGTATGCCCGAACCCTAGAGGGACGCAGTAGACCTACCCACAGGAGGAGACTGGATGGTACGCCCATACCCTGGAGGGACACAGTAGACCTATGTACAGGAGCAGACTGGATGGTATGCCCGAACCCTGGAGGGACGCAGTAGACCTATCCACAGGAGGAGACTGGATGGTACGCCCACACCCTGGAGGGACGCAGTAGACCTATCTACGGGAGCAGACTGGATGGTACGCCCACACCCTGGAGGGAAGCAGTAGACCTAACTACAGGAGCGGACTGGATGGTACGCCCACACCCTGGAGGGACGCAGTAGACCTATCTAAAGGAGCAGACTGGATGGTACGCCCGCACCCTGGAGGGACGCAGTAGACCTATCCACAGGAGGAGACTGGATGGTTCGCCCGCACCCTGGAGGGACGCAGTAGACCTACCCACAGGAGCGGACTGGACGGTACGCCCGCACCCTGGAGGGACGCAGTAGACCTACCCACAGGAGCGGACTGGGCGGTACGCCTGCACCCTGGAGGGAC
>CAUYPK010087891.1:0-39470 GCA_963574355.1 Loris lydekkerianus | reverse complement strand
GAACCCCCGCGTGGGTGACATAGTACCACCCTGTCTGTATTAAAAAAAAAAAAAAAAAAAAAAAAAAAAAAGACATACTGAATAACAAGCTCTGGAAAATCAACCAAAAAAAGTTTACTCATAACTCAAAGGGAAAAGGCCCAGAGGGTTATGAGAGAGAAACAAGACCTTGGGGAAAGCCAGCCTATATGTTAACAGGACAGAAATGCCTAAGACTGGGATAGAAATAATAAGAAACGTCCTTCTTATCCAGTGAAATATCTGAGCCTAAAAAGTGATTAAACAAATAGTGTTACAGGAAGATTAAATACGTCCTAGAATATATAAAATACACTAGAATTTTCACTCATTAAAGATGACAAAAAAACTCTTCATTCTCGAAGCAAAGCAAAGTCAGGTTACACAGAGGGATGAATCCAGTTTGGCCACGCTATTTGCTTCCACGATACTAACACCAGGTAACAATGGAACAACATCTGTCAGAGCTCGGAAGAGAAAAATGGCTTTGGAGAGAACGTTTTGCCCAGCCACACTGTTGCTCCTGTAATAGAGTGACAGGTTGGCATGATAAACTCTGCAAGGACTCAAGAAAATGTATCACTCAGGGACACTGCCCCGAGAGGATTCCTGCTCCCACTTGAAATCCCAAACAATAAATGATAGATCTGAATGTTGAAGAACTCAAGGTTGAAAAGGTCACGGCAGAAAGGCAGGCAGGGATACTGGTCAGTGCTCCCAGTGGCTCCCATTTCTCAAATGCTCGTAAGGCCCTAGCATTGTGCCCCAAACCAAATGCATATTTAGCCCAAAATAAGCCAGTAACAACATGATCCCCTTCCATAGGTGAGAAAACCAAGGTTCAGGGAGTTCAAGCAACTTGTGAAGATAAACTCAGTAGTGAGCTGCTGAGTTGTAATTTCAAAATGTATCCCAAAGAGCTCAGATTCCCTCGATGTATTTATTTTTATCTTTATTATTTTTATACTTACCCGTGTCTTCTAATTTCTCTAAAAGAAACATATATTGTTTTAAAAATGAAACATCGGTAAGTCTTTTTTCCCAAATGAAATAAATCCAAAGACATAAGACAAATTACTCCAAAAGGCTAACTAGAAAAGGATAAGCAAGGACATTTTAGAAAAATACTGACATAAAGAAAGCAGGTGAGGTACATATCAGCACCAAACTATGTTGCACTCAATATTCTTGACCTTGACTGAGGGGGTCAGGACCACTGACCTCCTAAACTGTCGAAGATCCCTGTGTAATTTTTGACTTCCTCAAAACCTTACTAATCCTGTCAGCCGGAAGTCTGACCAGTAACACACGCAACCGATTAACACGTATTTTGTGTGTTATATGTGTTACATACTGTATTCATACAAGAAAGTAAGCTAGGGAAAAGAAAAATGTTACTAAGAAAAACTTAAGGAAGAGAAAACATATTCACTATTTTTAAAGTGGATCATCATAACGGTCTTCATCCTGGTCGTCTTCACGCTGAGTAGGCTGGGGGGGGGGGGGTTGGTTCTGCTGTTTCAGGGGAGGCAGAGGAGGGAGAAAACCCAAGTGTAAGCAGGCTTGTACAGCTCACACTTGTGTATTTCCAAATGGCA
Source organism: Loris lydekkerianus (assembly GCA_963574355.1). NCBI lineage: Eukaryota > Metazoa > Chordata > Mammalia > Primates > Lorisidae > Loris > Loris lydekkerianus. Next base: position 37,854 of record CAUYPK010087891.1, on the reverse strand, counting down.
TGAAGTGCAACCAGAGATTGGGTTTATAAAAGGCCCCTCCACAGCAACCAGGCATCAGTTAGGAATTGATGCTCCATGTAACTTGGTAGCAAATATGTAAAGAAAGGAACTCACAGGTAGAAATGAGAGAAGTTGTTTAAAGTAACGGGAGTGGTTAAGTTTTAGCATGGGATGATCCAGCTACAGTGAGTAAACCCCCCCAAAATGAAGTCCTACTTTCACTCCTCTCCTAAAAGGACCTGGATCACTATGGCCCATCCCGTTTTCCAGGCAGACAAGTACCCTGACAAGGGACTTCACCTGCAGGCGTGGCAGGCATGCTCAAGGGCAAACGCTCACCTGGAACGTTGTGTACGGTGATGGCCAAGATGAGCAGTGCGATCCTCCTCCAGCTGCTGCCCCCCGGCTGCGTTGGGGTCCCTCGAGAGGGCACGGGCAGGGCCGGCGGGGCAGGGCCCTCTGGAAGGCCAGTGGCTGCCACCTTCTTCCTCTGATAGGCCTCACCATTCTCACTCTTGTCTGAACAGAAGGAGAAGAAAAAGGAAGCGATTTGAACACAGGACCTTGACACTCTCGGGTGAAAAAGCAGAAGGAAGAAACTTCCACTCCCCAACTTCTGCGACCTTCTTTCAGGAAAGAAGGAAGAAAAGAAAGGAGGGAGGGAGGAAATAGAGAAAAATACATGGTCTTTCCTTCTTTCCTTCCTTCCTTGCGTGATTTGAGTAAGCAAATACAGAAGGATTTTCAAAAGAAAATCCACGGCTTGAAGGGCAAGAACGTAGACTCCGCTGTCCCCTGCTCCCAATCAGTTCTCTCCTAATAACAATTGAACCTCAATTCCATCAGGAAAAAGGGAGCCTTTAACTGACCTTCCACAAGGCAAGGAAGCCAGCACGCTAATGGTCAGTAGCTCAGTGCACAAACCCAGGGTCTGCAGAATGCACCTGTCTCCACTAGACAGCAACCCCGTCTGGACAACATTTGAAGCTCAATCCTCACCGCATTGCATGGTGTGCATGTGTGCAAGTTTCCGTACACACGGAGCGGGTGCTTTTATAACCTTGAAGTTGACGGTATCTGGACAACTCAGTCTGCAGAAGTTGGCTGGGAAACCGAATTAAATACCTGGGATCTCCAGCCCATAAACCAGTCCTGAATGCTGTCCCCAAGGAAAGCCGGGGGGTGGCAGAGGGCACTCACCTCTGCCCTGCCAGTCAGTAAACATTGCTGATGTACTTGCACCCGTCTGATGTACAGGCAAGCCTTAAACGCTCTCCAGTGGGAGTTGATAAGAGCCAAAAGAAAAATCTTTTTCCCTTGAGGATTTTATAACTTAAGAAAGGACAGACAGAAAAGACACAAATTCCTTTAAATCTAAGGGACGGAAACACACGGCCTGACAATCACGGAAGGCAGTGCTGAGTTTTGCCAGTGTCACAAAAGGATCCTACTCTGAATCTCCTGCAGATAAAGCACAGGGAGCAACAGAGCTGGGAGGCACCACAAGCGAGTTCTAGCAGCAAGCCTGCATTTAATAGCAACATCAAGAAACAGGAAGAGTTACTAACTGAATACACGCCTGACCCGAGGCTACCAGTAAGTGAAAACTGACGTCAGCGCAGTCCCCTAGCGAGAACTGGGGGGAAAGAGGGTACGTACTTGTGAGTTAAATTAGCCACCATTTGGTGACAGCCACTAATGACTCTACATCAAGGAAGCTCAGTCCAAACAAATCATTACAGAGCACAATTATCTTCTTGCCTCTCCTGGAAAGCCCAGTTAACCCATCACAGCCAACAAGCAAAATGCTAGTGTGTGGCAAAGGACACCTAGCGAGTGGAGGCTACTGCTGAGCACGGTGTGGGGCGTGGGGTGTGCTGGAATGACAGAAGCCCTGGGAGATGTCTTGAAATGGGAAGGGTTTGGGTGCTTTTCTTTCCTCACATTGGCAAAGAGGAGCAGAAGGGCCTGAAGGAAAAAGACCCTTTGGCTAAAATTTCAAGTTAATGTCAAACTCAGAAATCAAAAATCAACAGTGACACATGCTAACAGGTGATATTTGGAACTTCCCATCAATTAATCCTCTATCCTTACAAATGCTACCAAGTAGAGATTTATGTCTTTTTTTTTTTTTAAATTTGGCCAGGGCTGGGCTTGAACCCACTACCCCCGGTGTATGGGGCCAGCACCCTACTCCTTGAGCCACAGGAGCCACCCAAGAGATTAATGACTTTTAACACATGAAGAAATCAAAGAACAGAGAGGTGGATTGCCTCATTCCAGGTCACATAGTCAGTCTATGGTGGATTCAATGGTCAACTCAGGTCCTTCACCCCAAGAAGCCACACTGTTAACTAGGGATTGAGTCAGGATGGGAGAGAGGGTTGACCTGCTTGTTTGCTTGCACAAAAGGATAATGGCACTCACTGCAGTGAGACAGGTGAAGGGAGGGTCTGTGAGCTCTCACTGCCCCACCATCATTCTCACTTGTAGACAAACCTGCAAGCCTTCCATAAAAGAGGCATTTCTTAACTCATCAGACCTTCTACTTCTAAGAATAAAACAGCTGAAAGTAGAAAATATTTACCAACATCAAGCCAAGAACAGAGAGTTATAATTATTTCAGAAAAGTCCTTTTGCCACTAGGGAAAAAAAACTGGCCATCAGAAGAAAAAAATTTCTTTTTAATTTAGAATTAATCATCTACAAAATCTTACATCTAGAAAACCCCAAAGATTCAATCAAGGGACTTCTAGAATTGATAAATAAATTCAGTAAAGTCTTAGGCTACAAAATAAATGTATGCAAATCAATGCTTTTCATATACACCAACAACAGTCAAACTGATAAACAATTAAAACACATAATATCTTTCTCAGTAGTGATAAAGAAAATAAAATATCTAGGAATATACTTAATAAAGGAGGTGAAAGACCTCTATAGGGAGGATCATGAAACAACAAGGAAACAAATTGCAGAGGATGTGAACAGATGGAAAAATATACCATGCTCATGGATTGACAAAATTGAGATTATTAAAATGTTTACACTACCCAAAGTAATTTACAGATTCCATGCAATTCCCATTAAAATACCAATGTCATTTTTTTACAAATCTAGTAAAAACAGTTCTACATTTTGTATGGAACCAGAAAAGAGTCTGAATAGCCAAGGAAATCTTACATAATAAGAACAAAGTGGGAGGCATCACCTTACCAGACTTCAAACTATACAACAAGGCTACAGTACCCAGAACAGCATGGTACTGGCACAAAAACAAAGACACAAAAACAGAGACCCATGGATCAGAACAGAGAATGCAGAGATGAAAATGTCTTCATATTCCCATTTGATTTTTGACAAAATAGATAAAAACATACCCCAGGGAAAAGAATCCCTGCTCAATAAATGATGCTGGGAAAATTGAATAGCCACATGCAAAAGACTGAAACAGGATCCACACCTCTCAGCACTCACAAAACCCAACTCATGATGGATAAAAGATTTAAATCTAAGGCAAAAAACTATAAGACTCTTTGAAGAAAATGTTGGATAAACTTATAGATATTCGCCTAGGTGAAGAATTCACGAAGAATACCCCAAAAAGCAATAAAAGAACAACAAAATAAATAAATGGAACCTGATCAAATCAAAAAGCTTCTGCACAGCCAAAGTCACAATAGACAAACCACAGAATGGGAGAAAGTATTCACACGCAGTCCATCTGATAAAGGGTTGATAAAACAGCTCCATTAAAAAGTAGACAAAAGCCATGAATGGAAACTCTTCAAATGAAGACTAATGGCCAACAAACTCATGAAAAAATGCTCAACATCTCAAGACCCTGCTCCACTTGCAGCGCAAAGCACAGCTCCCTTGCCCTTGGGTTTCTGATAGGTGGCCCCAGTGGCAGTCCCCTTGCAGGAGTTGGAAGGGTGGGAAGAGTGTGAGGCTGGGATTTCCCTGTTCCAGCTCCCTTCCTGCCAAGCTCCTGCTCCTGTGGGGCAGCCCTCTCTCCATCTTATAACCCTCTCTGGGTCTTCATACCCCCACCGCCCTGCCCTTAAGCCCTTGGGCTTCTCTCCTGATGAGAGGCATGGTTGGAGGGAGCCCAGGGTACTTCACCTTCCCCTGCTGATTTATTTTAACTCTACCCACAGCCTTATAAATTGTACTGCCATTAACTCTCCTCAATTATCCCAACTAATTATGCCTCCTGTTTTCTTCCAGAAACATCATAGATACAAATGCTCCCTAAGTGACACCTACCCTCTCTCTTCTCTGTGGCTGCCCAGAACACCTCCTCTCCGGGTCTCCTCTCGTCGTCTAGCTCGAAAGGATCCACCTAAACCCTAAACTACTTCTTCACAAAAACCTCTCCTAAGGCCCTCAGGCCCTCATCTTTTATATCGCACATGAAAACCATCAGGAAACTGTCTGATGAGCTTATCTTCAAAATACATCTACAACAGTGGTTCTCAACCTTCCTAATGCCGCGGCCCTTTAATACAGTTCCTGTGGGTCTCGACCTACAGGCTGAGAACTGCTGATCTAGAATTGAAGCCCTCCTCACCTGAATAACAGCCACCATCGCCCACATACCTTCCTGCTTCTGCCTTCATCAGGTTACCTATTCTCAACAAGCAGCTGCAGGGATCCTGTTAAAACCAAAGTCAGATCTGTCCCTTCTCCCTCAAAACCCTTCAACGGCTCCCATCTGACCCGAGGAGAAGCTCGAGTCCCATTTGATCCAGCCCCTTTCCTGCTTCTCTGACCTCCTGTCTTCCTGGCCTTCCCTTTTCACCCTCTGCTCCGGCCACACTGCTGGGGATGTTCCCCAGACACGCCAGGCACACTGCTGCCTTAGGGCAGGCGTCCTCAAACTGCGGCCCGCGGCCCACATGGAGCGGTGTGAATTGTATTTGTTCTCGTTTTGTTTTTTACTTCAAAATAAGATATGTGCAGTGTGCATAGGAATTTGTTCATAGTTTTTTTTTTTTGTTTAAACTATAGTCCGGCCCTCCAACGGTCAGAGGGACAGTGAATTGGCCCCCTGTTTAAAAAGTTTGAGGACGCCTGTCGCAGGGCTTTGTAGTTGGATTCCTCCTGAAGGAATGAATGCTTCTCCCCTAGAAAACTGCCTGGCCCAGGGCCTCCCCTCCTTCAAGTATTGGCTCAAATATCACATTTTCCTAAATAAAAGTAAAACTTAACCTCACTCTGAAACCCCATTCCCCCTTTTCTTCCTCCTCCTGGTTCTTCCTCCATTGCACTTCAGACCTTCTGATCCACTGTAAAATGTGCCCGTCTAGTTTGTTTATTGGCTTTCTCCTCCCATTTTATGAAGACATGCAGAGATTTATATCTGTTTTGCTTCTAGTACATCTGGAGCTATTAGGAAGGCTGACATCCATACAGTAGGCATGCAATAAATATTTACTGGGTGTTTAACAAAAAATTGCTCAACCAGACAGTCCATCAAATATGAGACAGCGAGCCTTTCAAAAAAATTTTTATTAAAAATGCTTAACATCTCTAATCATCAAGGAAATGCAAATCAAAACCACAATGAAATAGCACCTAACTCCAGTGAGAATGGCTCGTATAAAAAAGTCCTAAAACAACAGATGCTGGCGTGGATGCCGAAAGAAAGGAACTCATACACTGTTGGTGGGACTGCAAACTAGTGTAACCTCTGTGGAAGATGGTATCGAGATACCTCAAAGAACTCAAAGTAGACCTATCACTTGACCCAGCAATCCCACTGCTGGGTATGTACCTGAGGGAAAAAAAGGTCATTTTAGAACAAGTTACACCTGCACTTGAATGTTTATAGCAGCGCAATTCACAACTGCAAAGACACGGAAACAATTCAAGTGTTCACTAATACAGGAATAGATTAATACAACGTGGTATATGCTTACGATGGAGTACTACTCGGCCAAAAAAATGCTGATCTAGTATCTTTTTCGACAACCTGGAGGGAACTAGAGACCATTCTTTTAAGTGAAACATCACAAGAATGGAGAAACAATCACATGCAATCAATATCAAACTGCAACTAATTGATCAACACTTAAATGCACATATGGAAGTAAATCTCAGTGAAAATCAAGCTGGAGGGAGGGAGGAGGAGGAGCTGGGTAAAGTCACACCCAGTGGGTCCAGCGCCCACCCTCTGGGTAAAGGGCACACTTACATGTATAACTTTGACTCAATCTGTGCAAAAACAAAATATGTAAATAAAACATGTATACCCCCTAACATTCTGAAATTTTAAAAAAGAAGAAGAATTTAGCATCTAAGAAGCCACACAAAGAAGGGCCCCATGGCAGAGGCTCAGCCTGTCATCCCCTCATGCTACCTTTCCTGAGAGTGAGGCCTGCGGTGAAGAGAGAGAAGCCCCAGGCTTGGCTCTCAGCTTTCAGGCTAAATCACCAGGTGACCTTATCTGCCTTATCTGATGCATCTGTTTCCCAGAATTCCTCTTCCCAGAAACAGAGGACATGATTCTTGCCACAATACTTCGAATGATGAAGAAAAGCAGCTGTAGATCCATGGGCACAAGCCCAGATACCATCAGCAAGCCTTGCTGCCTGCGGGGCCCCTCCACTGTCTACTGAGAGCCCCTGAAGTCCTCTAGTCAATGGCTTTAAACCATGTTGAATCAGCATCTGCTTTTACAAATTCAGCAAAAGTTACAATCGGGGGGGGGGGGGGGGAGGAAAAAAAAAAAAACAGCCAAAGTTGAGATAGGGTTTGAGTCTTTATGGAGTCAAGAACCTCAGACTATAAACATCTTGATAGATAAGTGCCCCGTTAACCTTCATTTTCAGAGCCCATGGGTCCAATCACATCAGAAAGACAGCAGGTCTGTGGTCCCTGAGATGATGTAAATGGGCCCAATGATGGAATCGCAGGCCTCCAGTGAACACAGCCATGCTAATTAACAGATCACCAGGCACGAGAGAAATTTAGCAATAGTCCCAAGATATCACCGGAGATGATTTGGTTGGATTAACACAAACTGGCAAATCCTCATCTGCTAAGCACAGAAAATATCACCAAATCCCTGGAAAAAGTCTTTCTATACCTCTGTTACTAAACACAAAATGGAGAGTAGCCAGCAACATCTATTCACTAGGAGGCATCCACACACGAAGTCAAAAGGCCAACCAAACGTAGGGGGGGAAGGCAATCCATTTACTTATATTTTTCCTTCCCTCTTTTTTTCCAGAGAATCAGCATAATTTAGGGGAGGGAACTCAATTATGAACTTGAATGTCACAATGCTGGCTAAGAATCTTTGCCTGGTTCTTTAATCGTATGTAGGATTAGAATGATTTCCCTTATATAACGAGTGTTGAATCTGAATATGAAATAATTACTCAACTTTGGTTAGTATCCACCTTGGCACACAGAGAAACCAAGGTATACAAAGACGTTAACAGTCATATGGAAATTCAAGACAGAGTCCTAGCAGTTCTCCTGGTCTTGGGAGAAGACCCCTCAGCTTGGAGACAGCCAAGCCCTTGACTGTCTCTAGACTTAGCCCAAAATGTTTGCCTATACAGTATAGGTAAACAACCCAGAAGTAATCAGTACACATAAACAGAATTTATTGTGAACGGGATCCTTGCTAGAGTTGCTTGATTTTGCAAACAAAAAGATAGTTTATGCATAATTATGTTTGAATTTCAGGTAAGATAAAAAAAAATTCCCTATTTTTAGTATAAGCATATCCCAAATGCTATGTGGATATACTTACACTAAAAAGTATTTATTGTTTATTTGAAATTCAAATGTAAGTAGGTATCCTGTATTTTATCTGATAACCCTGCTTGTGTCCAATTGAGAGCCAAAGTTGTCAAGTTGTAAAAATATAACTATTTTTTAAAGGCTATTTCCAAAAGAGAAATATCTCCCATATCTCTAACATAATTGCCTGCATTCATCCCTACCCCTTACCCAGTACGTGCATGTTGATAATTTGCATTTTTGAAGTCAATGAAGTGTGAAGTGTGAAGTGAAAAGCACAGATCAAGAGCCACAGTGACTGCCATGGGGCCAGGGCTCTGTCCACAGCGAGATAAGGCTTCAGGAAAACGCTGTCTTTCTGCCTTAGGTGCTGTCTGTAGAACCCACTGGGCACTTGAGATGTGACCCGACTTTCAGGAAGCAGGACGCGCACCTGCTGGAGACGGGCAACGTGATGGAGTCTCCTTTGGCAAGAGACAGCAGAAACGGATAGGGAAAACGATGCTGATGGCTCTTTCCCTAGAAACATTCCCTTGGCTGCTCTGAGTCTGACCCAGGAATATCCGCAAATCCTCCAGAACTGCTGACATATTGGCTGGAAATGTTAAGTCCTGGCATAAAACCAACAGCAGAACATTCCTTTACATTTCATCAGCTTAGTCACTTTAATGGTTTTAGTGCCCCCGGGAGAGCTCGGCAGCTATTCCATCCACCCATCTGGACGCTGGGCAAGTGACCCACATAAAATACTCCTATCAACAGCTTTTTTCTGATTACACAAGTATACATACATATTACAGCAACCTAAGGGTATACACAAGAACATTTAAATCGCTCAGAATCACACCACCTAAAAACATCTAACAGTTAGAGGTTAAGGTCTTCCCTTACACTCTTTTTCATGTGGTTTTACACTAGTGGGATATCATATTATCCAACAGTAGATGGGTGTTTGTTCCCACTAAACACAACACAAACTGGCATATGCTTAAAAATGCTTCCAAGCAACACAAGCAACGCAAGCAACACAGATGATCATTTCCGTTCTTTTACCATTGAGCATTTAGGCTATTTCTAAATTTTTTCCTTATATATACCACAGTAAAATCTTCAACTTACATAAACAGTCATTTGGACAAAGTTCCCAGAAGTTGAACGGCTGACCAAAGGGCCTTGATGCATGTGTCTTCATAAACGTCCAGGACATCGCTGCCACTTACATACCCAGGAGCAGAGCCGGAAAGTTCTCATTATGCCATTTCTTAGTCAGCCCTGGATACTTCTTGTTTAAAAATAAATACATTCACTTATGGGGAAAATGACATTTCCCTTGATTTGTATTTCTTTGACTACAAGTGAAGTTGAACGTTTTTCAGAGTTTCAGGTGTATTTCTCATCTCTTTTGTGAGTTGCCCTCTGCCCAAATAAGGCCTCTTTCAGTAACAATAGCATGATTGGAGAATTCCTTACAGACACAGGAAATCTTCCCGTGATCCCTTTATGTGTGTCCATGAGCCCTCGCTGGGGGCAGCAGGTCTCACTGCACATCAGACAGGTTTATCCACCTGACCAAGCTGGGGTTTCAGCCTCAATTTTTTTATTCCTTTTTGAGATTCCTCAAGACATTATAGTGCCTTTCAAACAAAAAGTATTTTCTGCTTTTTGTTACCACTATTTGGTAACAGTCCTGAAAGCTGATTTTCTCAGGTCACTTTCTCTCTCCATATGGAAACATCGCTCTTTTCTAAAGCAGAGGATGTACAAGAGTTTCTCTTGCTTCTCTCTTCTTCTTTTACCCCGAGGCACAGGATTCCTTGTACACAACCCAGAAGTAGTCAGTACACATAAACAGAATTTATTGTAAATGGGATCCTTGCTAGAGTTGCTGGATTTTGCAAACAAAAAGATAGTTTATACATAGTTATGTTTGAATTTCAGGTAAGATAAAAAAAAAAAAAATTCCCTATTTTTAGTACAAGTATATCCCAAATGCTATGTGGGATATACTTATGCTAAAAATTATTTCTTGTTTATTTGAAATTCAAATGTAAGTAGGTATCCTGTATTTTATCTGATAACCCTGCTTGTATCCGATCGAGAGCCCAAGTTCTGGGGGGCTGGGGAGAAGTTGGGCAAACTAATTGCACTCTATTCTGAAAACAGCCACATGCTTGTCTCTTTGGCAAATCCATCATGGACCATGCCTAATCCAGGGCAGAAAGAGATTCCATTAGAAACCAAAGAAGCTTCAAGGGAAGGTAACTGAAATCTGTATTATGTTTTCAGTAACTAACCTATAGGCATGGCAGCGTGTGGAGTTGAAGAGGCGTGATCCTAGATTTATTTCCAGATATATAACAGACATTTCCATTTATCATTCTAATAATCACAGGCACATCGCTATGAGAAGCCAGATGCTGCTTGTGTAGGGAGGCTGATTTGACTGCCCCACTCCCCGTAGTCAGTTCGTGTTTTTCCAGGCACTGAAAGTCATCTCTGCCTCACTCTGGATGTTTCTGAATAGGCAACTGCTTAGTGACAACACAGATACAAACGGACCTGCATAATTGGGGAAAATTAAATGTACATCAGAAGAAGAGATGGCTTTGCTGTTTGCTGAAGATTTCTCATCCATTAAGCAGACCACCCACTAAAATGTTCCCTGTTCCAAGTATCTTAAGTAAGATCATTTCTACTCTCTGCCAACAGAGCCAACATGTTCGGTAATATTACAAGTCCGCCTAGCAGGTCAGCTCTTCCTGAACACGAGTTCATTCCTGATTAATTAGATGAGGTCCAAAAATAAACCCCAGGTGGGATCCAGAGGCACCACTGTACTTCCTCTTAGCCCACCCTGAACACGCACGTTGCTGCAGACACCCCAGGCGAGGGAGGCCATTGTAGCTTTTGGAATGTCCACCAGCAAAAGATACTCGCTTACAAAAAAGAAAAAAACCCAAAGTCCCAATATGCTCACTGGAGAAAGGGCATTTTGGAGAACACACAATGCCTATGAACGCTTCACAAAGGACTCCAACCTCCTCTGCTTCACTTACATGGTCGCAAATTACCAGGCTGAGGAAGAAGTGGACAGGAGAACAGTACCCGCACCGGGGCTCCTGTCCGACTGATAGGATTAACTTACTCAGCACCTGGCTCGCTTTCTCCTGGAGGCGTTGCTGCCCTGCCATCCATACAAATAGATCTGCATAAGTGGTGAAAATTATTTAATAAATGTACATCAGAAGGGCTTGTGTCCGACTGACAGTATTAACTCAGCATCTGGCTTACTTTCTCCATGAGGTGTTGCTGCCCTCAAGACCACTGTCTCTCGAAGTGTGAAGACCACCCATTGTAGTGCCATGGTAGGAGCTCCCCAAATGCCGATCCCTCTAGATCCACTCTAGAGCTACTAAATTAGAATATTTGGGAGAGAGGTTCAGGAATCTGCACTGTACAAGCTATACCCCACACACATACATTCACCCCAAGATAATTCTGATATAGACTAAATTTTGAAAATTCATATTTCAGACTGCCCAACCAGAAGTCAGTTCAGGTGCTTCCTCTGAACCTAACATACTTGAGCCCAGCTCTTACTGTGCAATTTGGTGTCTCATGGCCACAGACAGGGAGATTCCCGACTCTTGGTTGTATCTGCCCACCTGTGGACACAAATGCTTCTTTTCCAAAGACACCATGGGGAAGACAAAGGAATTTAAGACTAGAAGGTGAAAAGTAATTGAATTGCCTCGACAGAAACCATCAATCACTTTTATGAAATAAAAATCTTCTCTTTTTTTTAAAAAGGGGTCATGAGCTATCACAAGTGAAATAGCTAAGGAAATGCAACCTCCAGCAGAGGAAGTGAGAGAAAAGTAAATTCCCCTAAACCAAGGCATTCTCTTGCCTCCCCTAAGTCTGTAAACATCTCCCACTTCTTCTCTTGTCCTAGGAGCTGGTCTCTGGGAAACAAAATATGGTAACAACCATGAAAACTTCCGGTTGCTATAATCAAGGGGGTATAGATATTGCCAGTATTTGAGATATACACCAACAATAAAAATAAGCTTTCTTCTGTCCAAGGCCATATAAATGAAAGGACATGTAGTGCTAAAATGGTTCAAGTGATGCTAAATTTCCATATAGACATTTCTTAGTTTAGGGTTTTCTTGCTTTTCAGGATGTAAACAACAGACAGCAAGCCCAGAAGAATCGCTGGAGAGAACAACAAAAAATAAAAAGATGATTACAGGCCTGAAGGTTTAGCTTCTGCTGTCTTTGTTACAAGAAGGTCAAGAGAGCTAGGATTTACCTGGGATGCCAAGTCCACACTCAGCTTCAGTGGGGAGCGCTTCTCAGTCACTCATTCTTACTCCTTCTAAGGTACTGAGGGGCTCACGGGCCTCCCCACTTTCCACCACCTGCTAGCTCCCGCCCCACCGCCAGGAAGGTCACAGAAACCCTGTTGGAACCAGGGCCAAAGGAGACCAGAGCTTCCTGCTCCACAGACAAAACGCCATTAAATCAGCCTCGGGCAGCACCTCTGACCCCAGTGCTGGTCATTTAGTGGGCTGTTAGACACTGAATGCTGGCCCCCAGCTGGAACTGTTGTTCCACCTGCTAGTCAGTCCATCCAAGTTGCTAGGCCAAGGTCACCTTAGCTGTGAGAGTACCCAAGTGAGAAAACATGCGGAAGCTCAACTCTGTCCTGAAAGGCAGGTCCTGCCTTTCATCACAAGACATAGAGAAAGGGAGAGATTCCCCAACATAGTTAAGGGGCACGGGAGCTAAGCAACCAAGTAGGGAGAAGCAGCGAGAGAGGGAATAGAGGCACAGGAAAAGGCCACCCCCAGGAAGCCTCATGCATGTCCTTGGACATCTGTGTCTTCGATATACTAGACCACATTAAGTTTACACCTGATCTTCCTCTCCCTTTAGAAAGACACCGTTAAATGAATGGAAGCCACAGAGCAGACTATCCAGGCCAACACCTGCTCTTCCTCTCCCTTTAGAAAGACACTGTTAAATGGATGGAAGCCACAGAGCAGACAATCCAGGCCGACTCCATCTCTGGTTTTCCATGAGCAACCCTAGGAAAGGTCCCAACCTCTGAATGTCTTAATTTCTTCCAACCGTAAATGAACCAAATTAGATAAACTTCAGGGCTAACATTCTCCCAATCGGGGGCAGCGACAGCCTCTGACTTGGATGTCCTAAGTGTTCCCTATCCTTGGTGAGCCGGAGAAGGTGGCTGTTCCTAGTGTTTACAGAATTCTGTTCTACCCCAAGAAATTCCCCCAAGATGAGCTTCCAGGACAGCACATTCCAACTGCCCATAGAATACTTCACTAAATAAGGAACTAATTCGTCTGCCCAGAAAAGGTATCTCTGTGTCCTTCAAACTTTAAAAACAAAAAAATATTTCTCCTAAAATATATTAAAATATTTTTTGATAATACAGAAATTCTCATACATGAGAGAAAATTTAGCAAATACTGATAAGTACAATGAAACACTAAAAGTCATTCATCACCCAGACGTGACCACCATCTAAAAAAATCTTCACGACCTTTTTAACATCTACACTAGATACACAGATGCAAGTAGGGATGAGAACATAACACACTCACAGGGATACTCGCAGGCACATTTTTTCAATTGGATTTTTCAACCTGATTTTCCATAGCAACAAAGTGTAAACATAGGTCATGTCATGAAACATTCTCCTCTGACAGTGGTTCGCAACCAGATTTCCTTTAGTTACCAGAGATCAAATGGGGAAAGTGCCGAGTTTCCAGGAACCAAAGTACAAAGAATACGTACTCTGGACTTTTTTTTTTGTTAGGAAAAAAGATGTGTTAATTATTCAAATTATTTCAAAGTCAGGCACACCAGTTATCTTGCAAACCTCTAGTGAGCTTTGGCACTTAGGATAAGGACAGGAATTACAAATCACCACTTAAAAATTGGCTAAGTGTTGGCTGAACTTAAAAGGGCCAATACATCTTACTCTGAGACATCTGCGGCAGAAATGTTATCTTTAGGAGGAGTTTCTTCAGGCTTAGCTTAAGTCATATATGAGAAAGAACGTGTGTGCGCGTGTGCACCTGTGTGTGGAGTGTCTTTCTGCACGCACCCTGCTGTTCCATGATACTTAACACTTTTCAAGGGCATCATTAATCTGCCATCTGTCTCCAGCCCTGCAGCCTCTCCTGCCCCAAAAGGGCCTGAGCTTGTCCTGCTCAGAACTGTCCCGACAGTGCCAGGCACAGTGGCTGGCATACAGTAGGCACTGTACCTTTTTGAAATGAAGCAGGAAAGCCAATGGCCAGTGTCTACACACATCCACACAGAACATTTTAGGCAAAACTTACAGGGAGTTCATGATCTAAAGGTTAAGAGCCTCGTTCTATAATATCCTATCTTATGAACAGACCAAAATGTATTTATCCAAAGGCCTATTTTAGGGACATAAGGATCAAAGGTCAGTAAGCATTTTTGGTGAAAATTCCGATAGAAAGTAGTTAGACTTTGTGGCTCATTCCATCTTTGCTAAACTACTCAGCTCTGCCACTGTAACACAAGGTAGCCACGGATAATACATAGATGAGTTGGCATGTCTGTCTTCCAATAAAACGTTATTTACAATGTCAGACAGCAAGCCAGATTTGGCCTGCAGCTTGTACGTTGCTGACCCCTGATACAGACTATTGAAAGCAGAAGTTTTAAGGTTCCTTTAAAATTCCTATCTTTTTGTCATCACTGGGCCTCAGAGAATGGTTGCAAAGCCTTTCTGTGTGCTAAGACTTGCCTGGTTCACCAAGGATTAGCACTCTATAAGGATCACAGGATACTGCCCTTTTCTGGAGGAGAGAAGGAAGGTCATCACCAAGTACACCCTGCCACAAAGGACCTGCAACGAGCCGATGCACCTGTACTCTTTAAAGTAGAAAAGAAGCCCTATGTTAGTACAGTGCATGAGGCTCAGAGGTACAGCGGAGCCAAAGTCCTGATGAACATTCAAGGGTTGAGTGGGCTCACTTCTAATCTGCATGGGCTTATAAATAAAGATCAATTAGCATATTATTGAGATGCAAATAATTTACAATTATGTAAATGTAACCAAATTGTCTCTAAATGTTTGTTTTCTTAATTAGCTAAATATTTCCCCAACAATATTTTCATGCTATTCATCTACTCAAGAAACAGCTCAGACTAGTGCCAACGTAAACTTCACCAAACCCACCCACATAGCTAAGGAAAAAAATCTACAAAGGAAGGGGTCCCAATGAAAGAACAATGACCATTCCCCCAACCTGGGTGTTCTCCGTGGAAAAGGACCCAAGTCACATGGTGTGGTGGAGACCACTTCTGCGGAGGTCTGAGTTGGGGGTAGCAGGAGAACCTGAAAAGAAAACTCACTGGCACTGCCAGAGGGGCACAACGGCCTGCTAGGGTCTGGCCAGCTTACTGCTTAGTCTGGCCACCACTTCCCCACTCACCAGACCAGCAAAAATGATTCAGACATGGGATACATCTGTTTCCCTTGCCGGGCTTAACAGGGAAGAAAGCTGTGAGTCCCAGCAGCTCCCCCTTTTTAAAGCGAGCATTCTGTGCTCTGTGTGTGGGCCGGTGGAGGGGAAGAATAGGCACACGTCCGTTCCTGCCCGCATGCGATTACGACCTGCGCCCACGTAATGAGTATGGCATTTCCTTCAATCCTTTTCTAGGGACTGTCAACCTAAGCAATGGGTGTGGGCAGGTCGGGGCACAGACAGGGCCCCCTAGATTGCTGGCACACTCCCCAAAGGCATCCCGTCCTTCCAGTGAGGCACAAACCAGGGAGACGCGGGGAGATCCCGCCGCGGGCGCTCGGCACTTTCCTCTCTTCTCATCTCTTTGGGATTCTCTCTTTTCCTTTTTCTCAGAGGAAGTGACATGCGGGACTCTGTGTGTCACTGCACAGACAGCTCGGTTCTAGGGGACTGAGAACGCACTGTGTAGCAGCTGCTCTCTGCCCACCATTTCCTGATTCTGTGTCCTTGGTGATGTCCCTTGAAACCACCCCACGCGCCAGGTTCCACATTTACCGAATGGGGATGACAGGGTATTCCACTCTTAGGATGGTGTGGGGAGGAGCTGGGAGTGTGCACAGGACCTGTATGGCACAGAACACACGCGACACAAACACGTTTCTACAGCTTCCCCCAGGGAACTTGTATTCCACTTACAAAAACAGAAAAGAAACACTAATGTGCACCTCTCACGCCCGATCCATTCTTAAATCCAAAAGGGCAGAGGCTCATGGTGTGGGAGGAAAATACTAGATCATGGTAACATTCGGTACAGAATCTCAACATACCATTAAACCCACTTCTCTGCGTCAGCAGAGGAGAACCATGTCTTGACTATAATGCAAACGCTTTATAAAATTCCACAATCACACTGACATTTTCGACTTTCAGAAAGGACCACTTGGTGTTAAGGATAATAGAGGCTTTCCATCAATAAATGGAGGGGGCAGGTGCCCTTTAAGAGAGTCTAGGTATACGGCTGTGGAATACAAAGTCACTTACTCTTGTTTTTGTTTTGTTTCTTTCTTTTTTTAAAGTAGATTTAGACTTCTAATTTAGTTTAGTCAGGCTAACACTGATACCCCTTTTCCCCACCCCAAAAATGTTGCTACCAGGGAGACGGGAATACAGTAGGTTCTCAGCACCCCTGAAGCATGCTGGCTGCTTGCTCATTATCCTGAAGACTACGATTGATTGATGGGTGATAAACAGATGATATACATGTACACATATACACAGGGTGCCAGAAAAATGTATACGCATTTTAAGAAAGGAAAAACAATGTATTAAATTTGTAGTATTCAAGTCACATTTGACTTTGGCAGTTATAAGAGATGCTCAACATGACTTGTATTCATCTTTTGTTATCAGTACATATCGAGTATTACGATTTTAATACAGCTTTTTCCCTGTACATTTTTGGCACCCTCCGTACATGTGTAAGTACATACGTGTTCATGCGCTATATAACCAATGCTATTTCATGAAGTCATATGCTTCCATTTGCAGGATGAATTTTTTTTTTCAAAAACTATACATATAAGACTGTTAGAAATTCTCCTGGAAAAAATAAACTGAATGGCTTCGTGAAACAGCATCAGACGGCTAACTGCCGGGGTGAGCGGGCACCCCTCTATCTTCCACAGATTTGTCCATAAACACAGGCAGGAAGGGAAGTGACCGGGGGAGAACTGGTTTCTGGGATTGAAAAAACAAACAAACAACAACAACAACAACAACAAAAAAAAACCAATGAATTAATCCATTAGACTGCAGGGCCCAGCAAGGGAAACACGTTTCTTTCTCTGCCATTTTTTAGTGAATTGGAGGCCACTGCATTCTCTAAGGACGGCTTTCTCTAAGAAATCTGACAGGCAGAAGCCAAGATCCGCGGCTGATTTAGCGAGAGCTCCACCTGGATTCCCAGGCAGCCGCGCTCGGTTCTTCAGCCCTCTGCTTCCTGACACAGAAACTCGGGGTCCGAGGGGAGGCTGATAGGCAAAGGTGTCTATGCCGCCCTGAGGATGCTTGGAGCTAACAGAGCAAAGAAAAAATTGGTTCTGAGACAGAGGGAATAAAAGAAATTAGAAACCAGATGGAGTGGGACTTTACAAAAGGAATGTGGGGCCAGAGAAGGCCTCTGCTTGGTGGGGTCCTGAGATTTGACAGAGCAGAACAGAAATGTCTACCAGGCTGGGAGAATCCTTTCTCATGCTGCTCCCATCTCGGGACCACAAAGGACACACAGAGAATGCCTTGGTCCCAGAGGGGAAGCTACGCGGCTGCTGGAAACTTTGTACTCTCTCAGCTTCAGTTAAAGCCAAAAACCACTCGCTGAAGATAAAGGCTTCATGAGATAGATTCTGCTACTGTGTTTAGATAAGTACCAACCTCTAAGGAAAAGAAAAGGACCACAGGGCTGGGAGATGGACGGGCAGCAGTCCTCAGTGGTGCTGCAGCCATGTGCGCATGCTGGACAAGCCTGTGCCTGGCTGGATGGTGGAAGGCTCGAACTGAGCCCAGCCCTGGTAAAAGAACTTTCCCAGTGGTTCTCAAACTTGAGCATGCAAAAAACAAAACAAACAGTACCCCCCAAACCCACAAAATGTATTTGGGAAGCTTGAGCCAAGTACAGATTGTGGTAGGGCCGGGCAGAGCTCGGGAGACTGCAGGTGTGACTAGCACTCTGGGCAACGTCAGAGGAGGAAGACGATCGGGAAAGCACAGGGGAAACCCATCAACGGTGGACTCCCAAGCTGGGCTCCCCAGAGCCTGGAAGTCTTGCTATTTATTGGGAATCTCACGTTACGCACCTTGCCCCAAATGGAGCAGACTGCCCTTGTCAGGCATGTGCCCCCCTCTGGTCATCTCCTGTAGGATGACAGTGTCCATCATCTCCCTATTTCCAAACCAGGAGTAACACAGGAGCAAGTGTCAGTGTGTGGAACCCACTCGGACAAACCCTGTTTGGGGAGGACCCAAAGGACAGCATTGTCCCCGAGACACTGGGTGAACTAGCAGGGGACAAGCTGAGATATCCACTCGTGAGATTCCCATATCCAGTCCACAGCACGCAAGCAGGAACGCGGCATCCTACCCAGACATGGCTGCCTGGCACAACTTCTCAACTTACTAGAGTATGCTTACTATAATAAACCACCTAAAGTGGCAAGTTCTGACCTCCCCGCCAGCATGTTATGCCAATATAGTCCCTCATATCTGCAGAGAAGCCAAATCTCAGTTCAGCTGAGCTCACAGCATCGCCCAAGCCAGAGGCAGGCGGAGGGGTGGGCTGCAGCCCGCAGTGTGCCTGCTGCCATGGCAACCCAGCAGCAACGGGGAGGAGGAAGAAGGTGCTTGGCTTCATTGAAATCCAAGCAACGTTTCAGCACAAACCTGAAGGAAGTTAATGCTCAATTTAATATTCTCATTTCCCCCTTTCCATTCATGTCACTAAATGGCTTGACACCATCCTTTTCCCCCACCAAAATAAAAACACCCCAAGCTCACAAAATGCCTCAACTTTGAGGCATTCTATAACCCACTGAGACAAAATGCTCTCCCACACCATACTCAGGCCAAAGCAACCTAAAATCCTATGGTTCTCTCTCCTGGTCACCTACCCTCCTCGAAAGAAATTCTGTTTGCCCAAAAGATTGTTAAGAATGCACTGGGTCTGCCATCACCACCCCACTGGGGTCACATTTCTCACTTTTCAATATGACTGAGAATCATCTGGGGAGTTTAAAAATGCACATCTCTGCCCCATCCACCAGAGGGTTGATTTTGGCAAATCAGGAACAAAACAGAAACTTTTGCATTTTCTCCTAACACCCCAGGGAATTCTGATCCTGAATAGATGAAGATTCACCCTGTGAGAACTGTGGACTGACAGAGTTAGGCTCTTCCCATAGATCTGTCCATATAGGGCAGGCTGAGCCCAGTGAAGGAGGACACCCAGGGGCTCAGCACATAAAGCCACAGGCTGTGAAAGGGTTAACAGAAGGCTTCCAACACATGATTCTGAACACAACAAACACACATGGAGAAGGTGCCCTGGGACCCTCCCTCTGAAGGCATCCCTTCTCCAGGGCGCAAGGCAGGACCCAAAAAATATTGACCAATGAACTCAGTGCTTCCCAAATTAGTCCCCACTAGCTTGACAGATTTCCTAATCCACTACTCCCCGTCAGTCTTGGTGATCGTGAACATTTGTCTCTATTTTCATTTTAGTTTCAAATTCATGTAAATATCAAGTACCAGGTCTTAAGAAAGACACAAAAAGCTCCAGGACATGAGATAGAAGGAAAAGTCGTTCCTTGGCACAGCAGAGGACATGCAGGACCCAGGTAATGACTGAAGACAAGGGACAAATATGGCTGTTTTGCTAATTTAAATTTCTGCTAGAGATGCCTCTGGTTCCAGCAAGATTAAAGATAAATTAAAATCTCCCTCTACAAACACCTAAAAATGATGGATGAAATGACCAGCAATAGAACGTGTTTTAAATGCAGGTAGAAGCTTGCAACAAAGGAAGGAAATCATTAATGATGAGGAAACTATAAACCAGAACCCTGAACACTGACCCGGGTTCAGAGGCTGTCTTGTGGGGAGTAAGGGTCCAGAATGGGGGACTCGGTGTTATTGTTTACATGGGGCCAGGGTGAGGCTCTGGGCCACGTGACACAGAAGGTGAAATTCTACAAACACGAGATTCATGAAATTGTGGATTAGGGAAATAAAATTCATACAGCAGCTCAGAGAGACAAAAAGGCTGCTTGCGCATGTCTGCCTGGTCTCTGAAAGAAAAAAAAAAATTGCTTGAAAAATAAAAATCATTGGGCCTAAACCTTGCATAGGTCTGAGGTCTGAGTTTCCACTTTCTGCATTGGCTAGAAAAGCCACAACATAAACATCATAAAAAAAAAAAAAAAAATTGTTTCCAGGTGGCGTGACTCTCCTAGGATCTTACAGAAACAAATGCAAAACTACTCTAACAGGGAGGCTCCCGTGGACCCTGAAAACAGGGAGGCTCCAGGACCCTGAAAACCTTTAAGGAAAAATGCAGCCACTAGAGAAGGCTAGATGCTAAAAAGTTGCAAAGACTAGGAGAAAACACCACTCTAGGCACCAGAGTCAGCTGGCAGCACCCAGGAGAAACATGACCTTCATATAACAGAGTTACCATTTTAAAATAGCACAAAATATGCCTAGCTTTTTCAAAATCTAAAAGAAGAAATTAAAACCACAAGAACCACATATAACAAAGAAAAAACAGACATATTAAAAAGAACCCATTGGAACCACTGAAAGATAAAAAGGACAGTCATTTTGGTTAAAAACTCTGCAGATAACACTGGGGGTTATCAGCTCAGTGACTAATCCAGAGATTTCCAACTAGAGTGCTGTGGCACCCTAGTATGCTGAGAAAATTATTAAAGACCATTAATTAAATCATTTTCAAAGGAAGCTCAAAGCACAATAAGTATATTCTTTAAACATAATTTAACTGTGCCGCAGAAGTTTAACCATAGGTTCAAGTGTTCCATGGGATAAAAAGAAAAAGTTGAAAAACACTGCTTTACGGTAAGGAGTTTAACCAGGTGCACCTGACCTAATCACTGAGCTCTTTAAAAGATAGCACCTTCTCCAGCTGGTCTCCCAAGATGAAGTAGGAGACTCCCCCAGGGTTAAGACTCAGGCATGTGCATTTGAAAGGGACACCCCCAGGCCCCCACTGTCACCCCAGAGTGGCAGCAGTAAAGCAAAGAACATTTGCTGACTGAGGAGGTCCTGGCATTTGTCCAGAGGTCCATGTGGAAGCATCTGGGATAGAGTCGGGTTCTCCAATACTGCATTCACGTGGAATGCGGAACCCTGCCTCCTCCTGCAGAGACCCTCATCCTATGGGGGAACAGCAAATGCATTTTTTAACATTGATTTATAATATGAAAAAGAACATAAAGAAAAGAAAATGGAATGCAATCCCAATGTCCAGATAATCCCGGCTGACATCTGAAAGCAGGAAAGGAACACATACACATGGTTAAAAATGCAAATAGAACCAGAAGGGATGAAATGAAAGCCAGCAGTCTCCCTCCCCCGCCCCTCAGTCTGTGTTCCCACAGGTAATGACTGATTACAGAGTCTAATGTATTTTTCTAGAAAAAAAAAAATTGTATTAATACCAGGACCTATGTCCTTTTCAACGTTTCTTCCCCTAAAGAAATTATTAATGTATTATATCCAGTTTTGCAGCTGTTTTTTTTTTTTTTTTTTCCTTTTAGGGGAAGAGGAGCTTGATATAACCTGTAGATTTTTCTATATTTGCACTTTAAAAAACTACCTCCTTCACTTAAACAGGATTCAAGTAGGGAAGGAATCCCATTTGTAGTCAGTGCTTAAGGTGAGTCTGAAAATACAAGAGAGTTAGCAGACCCCACCGAGAGAAAAGTTGACCTGAGGCAGGTGTATGCACGTGGGGCTTTCTCGGGTTTCAATGTCAATTCACGCTAAGAGAAATGTCCTCCACTTCTCAACAACAAGCAAAGCCCCAGATTACCTCTGAGCATCCTTCAGTTAGGCACTGTGGTCACAAAACAAATGGATAAACATTCTCATCAGACTGTTTATCCACCTGCAAAGGTCTCATGATCACTGCCAGGGTCGGGGAGCATGAAGCTGGAAATTATCCCTGGCTTCACTTTTGAAAGCTGTGTGCCCAGCGGCAATTTGTTGTTCACTTGTGCAAAGCATCTTGGGTAGAATCCCAAATCACCACTCATCCACTTTCAGCCTTGGTTTCATGCCAAAGTGAAGGAAGCAGCCAAAACCTGGTGCTGGTCCCACATGGCCCCAGATGCTTTCCAGGTGCAGGGGGACCTCTCCCCCACCCCCTCCTCTTTTGGCTGCACTCCCCTGCAGACTTTTGGCTGACTTTTAAGTGCTCCAAAGACAATGTTGCTACTGATTTGCCTGAAGCATCTTTTTGCAGTCTTATCCTTTAATTGGAAAAGCTTTGCCTGCTAATGACCCTATGTCATCCTTCATCTCATTATCTCGGAAAATCTTTGGCAATCCCCTCTTCCCTGGCCGCAGCGATGGTGACATCAGTCTGCAGGTGGAGAGGTGTGATACCGTCATAGAATAAGAAACAGACATTTTGTCCTGATTCCTGACATAGAGCTCCTAAAATCTTTGCCCATTTCCTAAGTGATGAAGGACGATCTTTGTTACTCATAACAAGCCCCCTTCAACCACACCAGAGTATATGTTAATGAAGCACTTAAGGTTTGGGGGGCTGGTTGGGAGGGAACAATGATGTGACTGGAGGGTGGGAACTTTCAGTCCTACACCCAGATATGATCTCCCAGGAGGGAAGAGGCCCTGCAGGTTGGTGACCACTGATGGGCAATGAATCAGTCC
This sequence comes from Loris lydekkerianus, assembly GCA_963574355.1. Lineage (NCBI taxonomy): Eukaryota > Metazoa > Chordata > Mammalia > Primates > Lorisidae > Loris > Loris lydekkerianus. The sequence goes on along the minus strand of CAUYPK010087891.1, from coordinate 15,094 downwards.
TGGCTCCATAATGAGCCTTCTATAAAAACCCAGAAGTAGTAGGGTCCAGAGAGCTCCCTGGTTGCTGGACATGTGGAGGAGCTGGAAGGGTGGAGTGCGCTCCTTCCCCCCGCCTCGCCCTATGTGTCTCCTCCACCTGGCTGTTTCCAAGTTGGAGCCTTTTACAAAAAATGGACAAACCCGTTCATTGACTTCCTGAGTCCTATGAGCCATTCTAACAAATGAGTGACCCTGAGAAAGGAGTGGTGGGAACCTCTGATTTATAGTTGGTCGGTCAGAAGCACAGCAGACAACTTGGATTTGCAACTGGTGTCAGCAGTGGGGACTGGCCTGTGGGACTGAGCCCTTCACCCGTGGGACCTGACGCCATCCCCAAGTAGACAGTGTCAGAATTGACTGAATTGTGGGACACTCAGCTGGTGCCCACAGAGAACCGGAGAATTGTAAGAAACCCACGCATTGGGTGGCAGAAGTGTTCTGTGTTGAGTGAAGAGTGTAAATAAGAGTTGGTGCTTCCGAGACAAGAGAGAAAGAGATCAACACTCAGGACGGTGCTTTGGGCCTGTCCTGGTGTGTGTGGGGGAGGCAGGTGAGCCCAACGCAGCACACGAAGTCCTAATGGTGAAGGGAGCTAGAAGCTGAGCCCACATGCCTGGATTTATAGATCCTTTGGGTGTGTCCCCAGCTTGCCACCCACACCCCACCTGCACTGTTGCACATGAGTAAGCCTGGGTTATGGGTGTGCTCTACTCTGCTGGGGGTTCGGCTTGGCAGGGGGTCAGCTGGACCAAGCAGGTAACTCACCCAACTCTGCCCACTTCTCAGACTCGACTCTGAGGACACAGCACTTTGGGGCTGGAGGGTAGCTCTTAACTGGCTATGGCAGTTAAGACGCTGAGAAAGCAGGTTTGCGGAAGGCAGAAAGCAGGTGAAAAGCGAAAAGCAAAAGCCCATGGTGAGCAGCAGTGGAGAATGAGTGAACAGGTACCCTGTGCCCTGAGCTTCCTACCTCCTGATTCCAGCGCCCTGCAAGGCCAACTGAGTACCCTGGCCACATTGCTCCCTAGGACACGAGACATCCTGCCTTCTTCCTTCAGCTGGTCTGAAGTGGGTTTCCCTTTCTCCCGATCACAAGCACTTACTTTCCTTGATCAAGACAAAAGCACAGTTTTAATAAAGTCTTGATGGCTGACAGTGTCACAGGAGAACCAGCGCGGGAAGCAATCACTTCCATGTTTGCTCAGGGAAAGCAATCATCTGGGACCCGGGAGCGTAAGTGACTTCTGCTCCAAAGCAAAGAGAAAAATCCAGAGTCTACTCTGTGTTCCCTGGGCCAGCTGTCCTCCTCCTCTCCCGCCTCAAACAAGCAATTTTATGCCTTAAGCAGGGAAATCGCCATCTTCAGCAAGGATGGATGCTCCAAGGAGTCTGGAGTTACGGGACTGTAAAGAAGATTTAGACACCTGACTCCTTATCACCTCAATACCTCGCTTCCAAAGAAACCACCAGGGACAAGTCAGAGGAGAGAGTGAGCAGAGGTGCTCTGGATGGGGAGAGGCGGTGGTGGCCACTTGGGGTGCTGTCTGTGTTGGCCATACCTGGCAAGAGCCTGGGCTCCTCCCCTACTCCCAGGAGACACCCAACTGTGGACCAAGCAACTAGGACAAAGGCTGCGGCATCCAGGAACCACTCATTCCTAGTTCTTTCCTCCTGAAAACAGGGGTGAACAAGTTTTATTCCCCAATTAAAGCTGCAGATTGAATAAACTAGGGAGAGGGAGGCAGGGACCACAACCGAAAAGCCAGATGGGCAAACACATGTATTATCTCAAATGTGATGTGAGAGAGACAGGGAGTAAATCACAGCAAAAAGGAAATAGGGCTACTGGGGAAGGAAAGGCCTGATGCAATTAGATGCCAAAATAATATTTTTGAAGGGGGGAAGTCACACGGAATATAATTAAGTGAACTGTATATGTTATTTTAAATCCTGTGCGCTTTAACACCATAAATATTCCACTCAGTTCATCCTTATTGAAATTGCCAGCAAGGCTGTAGGGTGAAAGTTTAATTATATCCAGGCAGGATGGAACATTTTTCATGTCCCCAAGAGCTGCCAAGGGAGAAAGATGAAGCTTTCATAAGGGCCAGGGTGACAGGCACTTTTCTGAACACAGCTGTCACCTCCTGAGGACTTCCCAGAAGGCTAGCAGGCTCCCCTGAGGATGTCCAGCAAATTTGCAAGGTGAGATAGAGTTTTATAATAAAGCTCTTCCAATCCCGTAAAGCCGAATGCTCCAGCAATCTGCCCTCCCTCCCTTCCTCGTCTCCCCACATACACACACACGGCTGTGCCGTTTACAGGGGCCTGTCAGTCCACATCTGTGAGGCTCTGACTGGTGACCTGCTTTTTCAACTCATTTCCTCCTTTCCCTTAGAGCACTTCCAGGGTTTACTGTGCTAGTTATCTCCTTCTGTGGGGATCAAAGTTAAACCCATGATTCTTCCTTCTTGCTGTCTTGAGGCATCACCAGTCTCTGCTCTGCCTCAAGTCTCCAGATCACTGGGTGGAAATAAAAGTTGGATTATAGCGGCCGAATAAAGAATAAAGAGTTACTGTAGATTATTATAAGGAGAAATGAGCAGTGGTCAAATGCTTCATAGCTGGAGCAGACTTCCCCTGGACCTAGAGCCAAACTCACGTTCAAAAGAGTCAAGGACGCATGTTCTATAGCCAGGGGTCCTCAAACTTTTTAAACAGGGGGCCAGTTCACTGTCCCTCAGACCATTGGAGGGCCGGACTATATAGTTAAAAACAAAAAAACTATGAACAAATTCCTATGCACACTGCACATATCTTATTTTGAAGTAAAAAAACAAAACGGGAACAAATACAATCACACCGCCTCATGTGGCCCGTGGGCCACAGTTTGAGGACCCCTGTTACACATTTGAACCTGCTTGTTAGAACAGAGTGCTAACAAGGCCACAATTGCAGGAACCTGAAGCCTATGGAAACCTTTGCAATTTCCCTGTGGCCACAGCCATGAAATGTGTCCACAGCCACCAGTCAGGCACCCAGCAAACACAGGTCCTTGGTTATGAGGTAGGCTAAGACAATGCATAACGTGAGTTAGTGCCCCGCTGGGTTAGGTTACACCTAATTAAGCCCGAGCAGAGTCAAAAGAATCATCGTCTCTGTAAAAAAGGGCAGCAGCACACTTTCCTTTTTCAGATCGCAGCAAGCCTCAAGTTATATTAGAAAAATTGTTTAAGCCTTTCCCATCTAATTGCCTCTCTCTCTCGCCCCTTCTTTGCTTCATGAACACTCATCACACTGGGTCTTTGAACAGTAATTCACAAGACAAAATTATTGGTGGCTCTGTAATATGGCCCATTTCCCTGACTCCTTTGAAGGGTGGGCAATTAAGATATCAAGTACAATTATTTTCAGTCTGGCCTGTTTCACATCACAATGGGCAAAGGGGGATAAAACGAGGCCCAAACCCTTTCTTTGCCATCGGCTTGTGATGTGTGGTTGGAACCCGCCTAGCACTTTTTCTCCTCAATTATTCATGAAAGGTAATCAAGGTGGAAGTAAGATCTGCAGCTGGGCAAGACAGAGAAATTGCATATAATTTTCTTGATGAAAGGGATTTTTCCAGCCAACCTGAGTCGGATGGGGGCTTGCTGGACATCATTCAGGCTCTCACAACCAACTAGGACAGACACGTGTGACAGTGAAAAGAGTGCTTTGATGTTGCACTTTGAGATTTTATGGGTAGAAAGCCCATTAGGATATCTTCTTTGCAAATTTCAAAAAAAATAAAGAAGGTCCCCAGCCCCCAACAGCCTCCTTGCTGTTGAACCCACCAAGCTTTCTCCAACCTCAGGGCTGTGTTTCTGCTTTTCCCTTTAGGTCAGATTTTCTCTTTCTGCCAACACCCCTCACCTGATTTCCCATTTTGTTAACATCTTACATTATGTGGTACCACTGTCACAACCAAAGCACCAACACAGGTATGTCACCATTAATGGAATGCACAACTTTAACTGGCTTTGACTAGCTTCTTCCAATGACCTCTCGACACGTCTCCTTAGGTGCCTCTGGGCTGCCACAGTTTCTCAGACTGCTCTGGCTTTTGATGACCTTGACAATTTTGAGGAGTGCTAGTCAGGTATGTTGTAGGATATCCCTCAATCTGGATCTTTCTGATCTGATGTTTTCATCATGATGATTAGACAGGGTTTGGGGGAGGACGACTAGACAGGTACAGTGACTTTCCTTATCACATCATATTAACGGTATAGGATATCAATGTAACCTATTTCTGATGAGTTAACCTTGATCACCTGGTCAAGACTGTGTCCAGCTGCCACCAAAAAACATTTGAGTTTTTCCATTTCCATACTCTACTCTTTGGAAGCCAGGCCTTAAGGGCAGCCCACACTCAGTAAAGAGAGGGAAGACCCATGGCCTTAAAGAGGAGGTATCTACATACATACATTATTTGTAATATTTCTGTATAGGAAATTGTCTCTTCTCTCCCCCACCCCCGCATTTATTATTTATTCAATCACTTGCTTATATTGTTATGGACTCGTGAGTATTAATTTAAACTGTGGGTTATAATCAATACTATAGTATTGATTTTCTTGCTTACATTATTCCACCTGTCGGCCTCTGGGGGCTCTTTCTGGGTGGTATACTTCATTACATTTTAAAATCTCATCCAAAGTGGGGAGAATTTTTTTTTTCACCCATGAAGCGCCTTCACAATTATACAATGAAAATGCCCCCTCTTCACATAAATATGGAATTGGTTCTCCTCCTATTAAGTTTTCAAAAGATTGAGATAGTGAGACAGTGACTTTCTGCTGAATGTCTGAGCTGGGAGGAAGAAGTAGGTGACACTCACCCACGTAGGGCCCTGGGCAGCAGGAAGCCGAGCACCTGCCGGTGATGTGGAACTTGGGGGGAGGCTATTCCCAGGAGCTCTGTGTAGGGAAATCTGGCCAAAATAACAGAGTATGAGAACTGCCCCCAGAGAAGTAGGAAGCACCACAGGCCGATGTCTGTGACAATGATGCTGACGGCACAGGCTGCGTCCCATTTGTCTCCCCAGCCTTCAGACACCTCATGCCGTGGGGGCTCTGTTATCAAGGTCGAGTCTCACTCCTCATAGAGTTTACAAATAAGGAGACAACTTGGACTTGCAGGGAGGGAACATGCAGATACAAGGGGAAAGGTGGAGGGAAGGATCAGGGCTGCCCCAGTTCGGGTTGGCGGCACTTTTATGTGAACTTGTGAACCCGAAAACAACTCTTTGCAAGCATAGGACACAGTGAGGCTGTTGGGGCTGTGGAGGATGTCTGCCAGCCTGCATGTGCCCCTGACATCAGCAGCATTTGGGGTGAGAGGAAGCGAGTGTGGGGGGAAGGTACCGCTAAGCCTCAGTTGTGCTGCCTGCCAAGAGGCGGATGCCACCTGCAGTTTGCTAAAGAGGAGCTAGACCCTACACCCGGCCCTGCCAGAGCTACAGACCCAGGCTGTCCCCCCACACTGACACGGTCAGCTCTTCCATAAAGATGCCAAAAATAATTCAATGGGGAAAGGGAAATTGTTTTCCAAAAACGGCACTGAACATAGCTGGATTTCAATATGGGATGAGAAAACAAAAACAAAGGAAAATCTTGATCCCACACACAGAAGTTTTACAGGCTTAACTATAAGGCTAAGATTGTATAGCAGATAGAAGAAAAAAAAATTACCACAACTTCCTCCTTACCTGGGGGAGACACCAAAGGTGTGCACCACAAAAGAACAATCTGAAACATTTTATTAAATTACAAAAAAACATTTTTTCTCAAAGATGCCATTAAACAACTGAAAAGGCAAGTCAAAGATGGGCAGAAAAACCCTGCAATGCAGACATTTGACAAAGGGCTTGTGTCCAGAATGTATCAAGAACATCTACAAATCAGTAATAAAAAGAAAAAGGGCTCAATGAAAAATCGCAAAAGATTTAGACACTCAACAGCAGATAGACAAATGGTCGATAAGAATATTAAAATGGGCTTACAATTTCAGTCATCGAGGAATTATAAACTGATGCTATCAGATAACACTTCATACATGTTAGAATATACAACGGCTTGTGGGGAAAGGGCCAAGGAAAGGGAAGGGAGGGGGGAGGTTTTGGTGGAGGGAGGGTAATGGGTGGGGCCACATCTACGGTGCATCTTAGAATGGGTACGGGTGATTGCACTAATGTACACAGCTATGATTTAATTAAAAAAATAAATAAATAAATAAATAAGAAAGCTGAAGTGTCAAAAAAAAAAAAAAGAAAGCTGAAGTGTCAAAAAAAAAAAAAAAAAGCTGAAGTATCTAAAAAAAAGAAAGCTGAGTGTCTAAAAAAAAAAAGAATATACAACGGCTTAACAAGACTTGAAACTTAACAAGACTTGAAACGCCAAATACTGGCACGGATGTAAAACAATGGGAACTCATACCCTGCTGGTGGGAGTATCGTGGTACGAGGATTTTGGAAAACGGTCTGGCAGTTTCTTATAAAGCTTAAGCATGTATCCGAGGATTCAGCAAATCTACTCCTGGTATTTTCTAAAAACAAATGGAAACATGTCTGTCCCCAAATCTTATATACAAATGTTTATAGCGGTTTTATTCTTAAGTAGCCCCAAACTCAGCATGCAAGGACTCAAGAAGACTTATGGGAGAAACCCACTCATCCAGGGGATGACTGGAGACACCAAGGAACAGGAAAACCGTCACAGCAGAAGATGCATCACAAGTGGCCAGACGGGAAGGCAGATGTTAGGAACTCTGAGCAAATAAAGCTGGTAAGAACCCATAATCGGGAGTGTGAGGAAAAGGGGGCAGGAGAAAGTGCGCTTTCGTAGTGAAGACTCATTCCGTAATGCCCATGACCCTGAACGAGACAGATGGAACTGCCCGGACCCACTCACACATTCAGATTTTCTTCTGCCTCTGCTCTCCCTCCAACAGCAAGACCAACCCTCGGCCTGCTCAAAGTGAAGGTAATGTGGGTGGAGACCTTCCTGCCCACTCCCGCTTAATGAGCACTAAGTGTATTTGCTTTTTTCTTATGATTTTCTTAACATTTTCTCTTCTCTAGCTTACTGTTTTGTAAGCATACCATATGTGACTCATATAACACAGAAATAGGTGTTAACTGACTGTTTACATTGTCCATGGGGAGACTGGTCCTCCTAATCCCCAGGGTCAGTTGTATATAAAATTTCTCTATGTAGTTTAAACCACTGGTTCTCAACTTTCCTAATGCCGCAACCCTTCAATACAGTTCCCGTGGGTCGTTACCCACAGGTTGACAACCACTGGTTTAAAGAGAAAACTATCTTCTTAATCACATCTTGATATTTTTATCTTTAAAGATTTTTAACAAATGAATATCTCTTTTAGTAAGATGTATCTAAAGTTTAGCAATTCCTTTATACTTTCATTTCTTTTGCTTCAGTTAAACTCAAATAAAATCAAATTTAATATTTATGTTTAAAATTGCCCTTAGGGTGGCGCCTGTGGCTCAGTGAGTAGGGCACCGGCCCCATATACCGAAGGTGGCGGGTTCAAACCCGGCCCGGCCAAACTACAACAAAAAAATAGCTGGGCGTTGCGGCGGATGCCTTTGGCCCCAGCTACTCAGGAGGCTGAGGCAAGAGAATCGCTTAAGCCCAAGAGCTGAAGGTTGCTGTGAGCTGTGATGCCACAGCACTCTACCAAGTGAGACTCTGTCTCTAAAAAAATAAAAATAAAATAAAATAAAATAGCCCCTAAATATGAGGAGGTGGATGTTTAGAATTCTTGTCTCAAGGATGTTTATCTGGATTATTTCTGGAAGTTGGGGCTTGGGAGATCTCTCGCTTTCTTCTCTGAACCCTGCATATTGTTTACATGTTTATAAAAAGAAAAGTGATGTGTTTGTAAAAAAAATTAACCAAGTTGTAATTTTAAAAGAATAAAGCAGGTCTCCTCCTGGTTCTAATCCTAGCATCTTGTTTGCTTCTGAAACTCCTCCCAGCTGTGGCCAATATGTGTTTACTTACCATCTGTTTCTACCCCAAGATTACAAGCCCTGAGGGAGGAGCTGAGAACTTAGCAGTGGACACAGGACACACATTCTCTGAATACACAGCACACAGGAAAACAAGTGCATAGAATGTGGCCGCTTCTCTGCCCATGTATTTTCTCAAGTTGAAAAGAATCACCAGGATTAACCCAGTGTCTTTCTCCCTCCCTCTCTCTCTGACCCTGCTTCCCTTTTTTTTTTTTTTTTTTTTTTTTGATAGACCTAAGATGACAGAATATTCCCTGAATTCAGAGACTAAATTCACAGAAACCTGCAGGGCCTCATTTGAGGCCAGCAGAGCTGTCACCTAACCAATACCCTCATGTGCCTGCTGAAATGGGAAAAATTTTTAGCTTCATAAGCTGCTTCTTCCAACAATTATATGTAGGCAAATGAGAGAATGACTCACAGATCTCAACTGTTTGCGAAAACTGGTCTGAAACAGCTCCTGGAGCTATCCTGATGGTCCCACTGCTTGACCTTCAGAGCCCATGGAGATGGCACCCAATCAAGAGCTGTGAATCCTGACATGGGGCCAGGGGCAAGTCAAGATAATACAAGGGCTCAGAGGATGGGGGGGGGTCTCTGTTCTCCCGATTTTAGGGATTCTCCCGCCTTTCTTACTTGTAAACCTTCCTGCAATGGTGAATTCTGCATTCCTCCTCTGGAAGGAGGGTCCCACTCATTTCTATCCTCTTTAATAATGAGCTTGTTCTAAACGTTCTTAGCATTTCAAGTGGTCTGTACTGTTACTCCTTAAATTTCTACTTGGAAGAAAAATAGAAAATGTTAAATGTCAGCATCTAAGTGGTTCTCTCATCTATCACAGAGAGCACGGTGGCCCTGGGATTTTTTAAAAAAAGAAATGTCATTGCATTCATTAAGTGTGTCTCCTTTGGGTTTGGTTCTGCTAGTCTGACTCTTTGAAGCCCTGGAGCTGGTCCTCTCTCCAAAGTGGATTCTCCCCCAAAGGACTGGGACTAGCTTCTCAGGCCAACACCATAAGAGGTCTGAGATTGGAAGGGAAAGCCTGGGAAATAGGACCTCGGATGAAACCTGTTAGTGGCTGCATTACTTTTGTGTTGACACCTGTCCTCTGGGGTCCCTGAAGTCACTGTCTCAAACAGCTAAGGCAGATAATATATAACAGGATTATCCACCAATGCAAGTTCCCTCAGACCAACAGGGTGTCAAATAAATGAGGGTTCACCTTTCCACAGATGGCTCCCATATCTTCTCCCTAAAAAGTGATTCTTAACTTTCTGCCTTAAAATTTTGATAAAAAGTACAGACAATCTTTCTTAGAAAAATGCACATATGCATAACAAAACCATGAAACTCCCTGGTTACTAATTAATCCTGGGTTATTAACTCCTGTTCAAAGGATAAACACTTGCAGGGCCAGAAATCTCAGGACGCTGCATGAAAGGGGCTTCAGCTGTAGTGGGATGCCTACCCCACACAATATCTTGAAAACTAGTGCCTACCTGACTCTAACCCCATTACGAGAAAATCAGCATCAAATTTTAAGCAAAGGAAAGTTCACTTCATACAGTACTTTGCAATTCTTCATTAGACTCAAAATTTAAATCCAGTGAGAAATTAACCCACATTTAGAAAGTTTATGGTGTTTCCTTGTTGATACTTAAGCTTTTCCATGTCAGCTACCACTTTGGGAAAAAAAAAAAAAAATCGTACTCTACTGCAACTTCACTGCTTCTAGAAATCTATCAGAGAAAGATGACTCTCTCCATCTGGGAAGATATCAAATGAGGGTCATCTTGGAACCTCTGTGGAACAATCACAATGATCAGCTTCAATACCAAGATGTAACACCTCTTTAAAAACAATGAATAGGCCAAGCATGGTGGCTCACACCTGTAATCCTAGCACTTTGGGAGACCAAGGTAAGGAGATTGCTTAAAACCAGGAGTTCAAGACCAGCCTGTGGTGGTTTAAACTACTTAATTTAATTATTTAATTTATTTTAATTTAAAATTAGCTGGATGAGGTGGCATATACCTTTAGTCCCAGCTACTTGGGAGGCTGAGATAGGAGGATTGCTTGAGCCCAGGAGTTGGGGCTTCAGTGGGCTAGGATGACACTACAGTACTCCAGCCTGGATGACAGAGTGAGAACCCCATGTCAAAAAAAAAAAAAAAAAAAAAAAAGAACAAGAAAATCCCTACACAAAACACCACCTCATGAAATAGGACAGACCAGTAAGGGGCCTTGATATAAAATTCAACAAAGCTGATCCTCTCTGGGAGGGATTAAAAAAAGAGACAAGAAGCCTAAAAAAAAAATGAGCTATTCCAAAAGAATTCTTAGAAGCCGTGATTCCACTGCCAGGTTTTCACAAACAAGCCAGAGACATGCACTGGAACTTGTGCAAAAAAAGCTCCAGTTTACCTCTTTCGTGTTTACATGGATGGAGCTGGAACATATTCTTCATAGTAAAGTATCTCAAGAATGGAAGAAAAAGTATCCAATGTACTCAGCCCTACTATGAAACTAATTTATGCCTTTCACATGAAGGCTATAACCAAGTTATAACCTAAGAATATGTGGAAGGGGGAGAGGAAGGTGGAGAGGATGGGCGGAGGGAGGGTGATTGGTGGGATTACACCTGAGGTGCATCTTACAAGGGTACGTGTGAAACTTAGTAAATGTAGAACGTAAATGTCTTAGCAAAATAACTAAGAAAAAGCCAGGAAGGCTAAGTTAACCAGTATGATGAAAATATGTCAAACGGTCTATAAAACCATCAGTGCCCCATGATCACATTAATGTACACAGCTATGATTTAATAATTTTTCAAAAGCTCCGGTTCAGTGCAGTTGTGGTCCCCAATCCCGGGACCATGGGCCAGTACCAGTTGCTGGCTTGTTAGGACCGAGGTCACACGGTAGGAGGAGAGCAGTGGCCAGAAGGGGAGCTTTGTCTGTGTTTACAGCCGCTGCCCATAGCCGGCATCACTGCCTGAGCCGCACCTCCTGCCAGATCCACAGCAGCACCACATTCTCATAGGAGCACAAACCCTGCAGTGAAGTGCCCACATGAGGGCTGTAGGTTGCACACGCCTTATGAGACTTGAATGCCTGATGAGGGCTGTAGGTTGCACACGCCTTATGAGACTTGAATGCCTGATGATGGATGTAGGTTGCACACGCCTTATGAGAATCTAACGCCTGATGATCTGAGGTGGAGCTGAGGTGATGATGTTAGCGCTGGGAGGAGGCTGCAAATACAGATTTCACTAGCAAAGAGGTTCGACTGCACAGAGACCACAATAAATCAATTGCTTGCGGACTCATATCAAAACCACCCTCCACCCTGTCCCATGAAGAAACTGTCTTCCATGAAACCAGTCCTGGTGCCAAAAAGGTTGGGGACGGTGGCAGTACAGAACGCACAGTACCTGGGTGAGGAACCCACTGAGACTGCCCTGAACTGCACAAGACTCGGTGTCAGAGCTGAGTGCTCGTCTGTGACTGTCTTCTCACACAGACACACAGACGCATCCTGGGGAAGTCTCCCTGTTCACCCAGCCATCTAACCATGTCAGCACACTTAGCAAGCTTTACCGACATCTGCTGATTCTCCAGCAACCCAGGTCTGTACCAGGAAAAGGATATGGCCTTGGTGTGCTTGTTCCTTGAGAGTCCCTATGTTCCAACCACTGTCCAAGGCATGCTAGAGAGGGCTGGATGAACAGAAACCAAGTCCCTGGCTGCAAAAAACTCACCAGCCAGTGGATCCGGAGGGAAAGGAAAGGATTTGGGGGATAGCTGGGGTTTAATGAGGTACTGAAGGAACAAGTAATGCTTGACCTTCGCCTGGGAGGTCAAAGAAGTCCTAAGATAAGAAAGACTCCACAGAGCATCTTGAAGGGTCGGGGGTTCTCTAGACAGGGAAGATCATGTGTTATAGGTAAAGAAATGTTAAACAATTTGAAGCATTCTTTTTGGAACCACAAGTAGCCCTGCATGGCTGGAATATAGGATGAATAGGGAAAATTAAAAGATGAAGTCACAAAAACAGGCACAGACAGGACTTTAGACTTTATCCTACAACTGTTGGGAATCTGATCCTCTAAATTAAAAAAAAAAAAAAAAGAATGACTGGGATCGGTGCCCATAGTTCAGTGAGTAGGGCACCAGCCACTTACACCAAAGCTGGCAGGTTCAAGCCTGGCCTGGGCCTGCTGAACAACAATGACAACTGCAACCAAAAAAAAAAAAAAAAAATAGCCAGGCTTTGCAGCAGGCACTTGTGGTCCCAGCTACTTGGGAGCCTGAGGCAGGAGAATCACTTAAGCCCAAGAGTTTGAGGTTGCTGTGAGCTATGATGCCACAGTACTCTACTGAGGGCAACATGGTGAGACTCTGTCTCAAAAAAACAAAAAATGACTGCATTGATTATGCATTTTTAAAAAGTTCACATTCACAGCAGTACGATGGTATATTAAAGCTAAAAAAACCACATTGATCCTGAAATCCAATGGTATATCCTTCGGAGTCTTCAATGCAACTAGAATGCAAATGATATATTTCTAAACCTGTACTCACCACTGAGGATGAGTTATCACTAAGAGAGATTCACTGTAATACGTATGATGTTCTTTTCTCATTTCTAAAATGGAAAAGATGACATCTGCCTCAACTCCAAACCTGCTGTGTGGGGATGAAATATATGTGTCACATATCTTTCACATAATGAAAATTCAAGGGAGTTTTACTGTGGTGAGAATTCCAATAAACTTGACAAATGGGAATTAAAATCACAGGGCCCTCTGACCAACTCTATGACTGTAATTTCATCTTTGCCGATCTGTTTTCCATAGAACAAAAGTTCTGTGAAATAAAAACATATTAAAAAACTAATTTTCATAGTCAAATAAGCATAAACAAATATGTTGAGAAGCTTCTATTTACAGCAAAGATGCAGCAAAAGAGACTGGATTTACCCTCCCACTTGAAACGGCCAAAACAAAGCAGATGAAGTATATGTGTAAAAAAAACCATTTCAAGACAGTGGGTGAAAGACAATACATATATACACAAGACAGAAACCTCTGAGAGACAGGAAAGACGAGATAAGATAAGCCCTGTGACTGTTCGAGCTTATTGCTTTGAGAGTTTACAGTGTGCAGAGCAAGGAGAGGGCCCTTGGGTGAAGTATAGCAGACTCCCTGAATTGAGGAAGAGATGAAGGTCCAGAGAGACAAGGCAATCAGATTACACAAGACAAAGGACCAGAGAAAAAAGCATTGCACAAAGATGGAACATCAGCATTATCCAGAGGGTCCCCCTAAAGTATCCTGCAGAGTACTTATAATTTCACACATAAGATAAAACTCTCTAAGGTTGGGGAAAGAACAATCTGAGAGGGTTATAGAGAACAGGTTCAACAACAGTGTCTACATTAGTTAGAATAGCAAGAGGGGTCTTCCCTAAGAAGAGAAGAAGGACTAGCCCTACGCTAAACAGCTTCAATCCTACCTAAAAAATCGTAAAAGCAACCCAAAGGGGTCAAACTGTTTCTAAGAAACTCATCGCATTGCAGAACAAAGCCCAAGAATATTTATAGAAATACAGAAATATACAAGATAGGATTCACAATGCTATCACCCAATCAAAAATTATTAGACATTCAAAGAAGCAGGAAAATTCGAATCAATCCATTCAAACCAACTCAGAACTGAGAAAGATGTTAGAACTGGAAGACAAAACCATTAAAGCAATTATTACAATTGCATTCTACATGTTCAAGATGTTACTGATAATGGACATTTTAAAATGGCTTACACTGACATCCTGCGGATTAAAAACTACACTTTATGAGTTCTTAAAAAAAATACACAAGGAAGTATTAATGAAAAATTAAACATTGCAGAAGAAATAATTAATGGATTTGAAAACAGAGCAATAGAAACTCACAAATGAAACACAGAGAAAAAGTAATTTTAAAAAATGAACAGTTAGCTAGGCATTGTAGCAGGTACCTACAGTCCCAGCTACTTGGGAGACTCAGGCAAGAGAATCACTTAAGCCCAAGAATTTGAGGCTGCTGTGAGCTACGCCACTACTGCACTCTGCCGAGGGTGACATAGTGAGACTCTGTCTCAAACAAACAAACAAAAAATGAACAGAGCATCAATAAATTGTGGAACTTCAAGCAGCTTAATGCACACATATTTGCAGTCCCTGGGATGAGAGCAGCAGAAAACTTATTCGTACAAATAATGGCCAGATGTTCTCTAATTTGATGAAACTGCTGAACTCAGATCCACAAAGTCTAATGAACCCCAAGGATCAAAAAACAGGAAACTACACCAAAGCACGTCACAATAAAATTGCCCAAAACCAGTGATTAAGAAGAAAAATCATTTTAAGGCTGCACAATATTCCATGGTATACATATACCACAATTTATTAATCCATTCATGGGTCGATGGGCATGTGGGCTTCTTCCATGACTTGGCTATGATGAATTGAGCTGCAATGAACAATCTAGTGCAAATATCTTTCATATAAAGTGATTTTTGGTCTTTTGGACATACACCTAGTAGAGGAATTGCAGGATCAAATGGCAGGTCTACTTTTAGATCCCTGAGTAGTCTCCATTCTTCTTTCCAAAAGGGACGAATTAGCTTTAACTCCCACAAGCCGTGCAAAAGTGTTCCCCCCCACAAGCAGTGCAAAAGTGTTCCCTTTTCTCCACATCTATGCCAACATCTGTAGTTTTGGGATTTTGTTATGTGAGACACTCTCTTTTACATTTACATGGATGGAACTGGAACATATCCTACTTAGTGAAGTATCTTAAGAATGGAAGAGAAAATATCCAATGTACTCAGTACTGTTATGAAACCAATTTACAATCACTCACATTTTCATATGAAGAATAGATCACAACTATGGGTCAGAATGAAAGAGGGAGGAGGGAGGGACGAGAAGGGAG
>CAUYPK010087889.1:0-82027 GCA_963574355.1 Loris lydekkerianus | reverse complement strand
TCCCTCCTCAGAAGCAGCATAACAAAATCCAAACTTGGCAAAGAGCCACAGTATACAAAATAATGATAAGAGGCAAAGAGCCAAAATTCATTTTGGCCGGGAGCCGCATGCGGCTCTAGCCGCGTGTTCGCCACCCCTGCTCTAAACCATCTAGGGCCACTATGTTGAGTCCATCTCTTAAGTGCTTGAGAAGTGAATGAATAAAAAATACATAATCATCTGGCTTTTACCTTAAAAAAAATGACAGCTCT
This sequence comes from Loris lydekkerianus, assembly GCA_963574355.1. Taxonomy (NCBI): domain Eukaryota; kingdom Metazoa; phylum Chordata; class Mammalia; order Primates; family Lorisidae; genus Loris; species Loris lydekkerianus. The sequence goes on along the minus strand of CAUYPK010087889.1, from coordinate 81,776 downwards.
AATGAGGTCCCAATAAGAGCTATTGAGACCCTTAGTAAGAAAAATAAATTTATCAGGAATTTGGAGAAATGGAAGACAGTGCTCCAAACTGTGACTTTATGCTTGTTATTTAACCATTTCTATAGCTCAATTTCCTCATCTGAAAGTGAGAATATTATAAAGCGGGGCCAGGCACAGTGGCTTATGCCTGTAATCCCAAGCAGAGGTGGGAGAATGTCCTCTTTTTTGCAGTTTTTGGCCCATGCTGGGTTTGAACCCACCACCCCGGCATATGGGACCGGCGCCCTATTCCTTTGAGCCACAGGCGCTGCCCAGGAGAATCTCTTGAGGCTAGGAGTTCAGTATCAGCCTGGGCAATATAGCAAAACCCTATCTCTTAAAAAACAAAAATTTTTTTGAGACAGAGTCTCACCTGTCACTCTCGGTAGAGTGCCATGGCATCATAGCTCACAGCGACCTCAAACTCTTGGGCTCAAGTGATTCTCTTGTCTCAACCTCCCAAGTTGCTGGGACTATAGGCTCCCACCATAATACCCAGCTATTTTTATTTATTTATTTATTTTTTAGAAATAGAGTCTCACTTTATCACCCTGGGTAGAGTGCCATGGCATCACACAGCTCACAGCAACCTCCAGTTCCTGGGCTTAGGTGATTCTCTTGCCTCAGCCTCCCGAGTAGCTGGGACTACAGGCGCCCAACACAATGTCCGGCTATTTTTTTGCTGTAGTTTGGCCAGGGCTGGGTTCAAACCTGCCACCCTCAGTATATGAGGCTGGCGCCCTACCCACTGAGCCACAGGCACTGCCCTGCCCAGCTATTTTTAGAGACAGGGTCTCATTCTGGCTCAGGCTGGTCTCAAACTCATGAGCTCAAGTAATCCACATGCCTCAGCCTCCAAAAATGCTAGGATTATATGCATGAGCCACCATGCCCACCCGGCCTCTACAAAATCATTTTAAAAATCAGATGGGTATGAATTTAATCCAAGTAACATGCCATATGCCTGTAATCCTAGTTATTTGGGAGGCTGAGGCAGGAGGGTCCCTTGAGCCCAAGAGTTTGAGGCTGCAGTGAGCTATGATGGCACCACAGCACTGTAGCCTGGACAACAAAGCTAGAACCTATTTCTAAAAATATATATGTATGTTATAAAGAAACAATTCCTTTTTTTTTTTTTTCTTTTGAGACAGAGTCTCATTTTGTCGCCCTCGGTAGAGTACCTTAGCGTCACAGCTCACAGCAACCTCCAACTCTTGGGCTTAGGCAATTCTCTTGCCTCAGCCTCCCGAGTAGCTGGGACCACAGGCACCTGCCACAACGCCCGGCTATTTTTTGTTGCAGTTTGGCCGAGGCAAGCTTTGAACCTGTCACCCTCGTTATATGGGGCCAGCACCCTTCCCACTGAGCCACAGGCGCTGCCCTAAAGGAACAATTCTTATAGTTGTTTGCAAAGTGTATGTTAACACATAATTCTCACATCAACCCTGGGAGAATTCTTACCCTTTTGCTCAGGGAGATGAGTGATATGCTTAGTATCACACAGTAATAGAGAAGAATGGGACCTGGAATCGGGGCTGCCCACTTGGTCAAGGACTCCTTTCCAAGTACCTTAGAACTTTTAGAGCACCTGTAGCATGCCTGGCAGTCCAGACATCACATAGCGCATGTGCAAGTCAGATGGCAACTGGAAACTGATGTAAATCATGTGACCAGAAGAAGACCTAACAGGGAGGAGCACTCTAGAAGGAGTCTGTGCTTAGCTCCATGCCTGAATACAAAACCTCTGCCTTTGCTTTTCCAGAGCTGCCTTAGGAGGAGAGGATAGCCTGGTGGCATTAGGGGGCAATTACCCTCTGACAAGGCTCAGGCTTCCTGTCTCTAATCACTGGCTATGGCCAGGTTCAAAGAAAATGCCATCTGTGAAAGCACTTTGCAAAGAGGTGTGGTCCAAATGTAGAGTGTTACTGTTTTTCCTCCTCTCTATGGATCTCAGGAAGCCAATTCCGTCTGTGCTGAAATGACAGACTTGCCCATCCTGTGACAAAATGTGGGCTGCAGCCCACTCCAGTTTGGCACCCCTCCAAAATTAAAACATGCACATGCACTCTCTCTCCGCCTCCTAACAACACTCCACCACTATCTGTGGTTCTGCAGGCCTACTCTGTGCAAGAGGCCATGCACAAGGCCTCTTCTGGGCTGTGGGTATTCTATTACTTTTATGGGTCAGGGTCTGCACTGGACAGGGGAAGGGGAAAGATACAAGCATACAGACCTTCCAGCGATTGCCACATTCATTGCATAAGACAAAGGTAGTCATGGGCTCATCAGCGCTCCGTGTTTGCACCTGACAGAGAAAAGATTCACTCATGAAACCATCTCCTGCTTTAGCACCTGCTATGGCTCCCACTGTCTTTAGGAGCAGATTCAAATCCAGAGGTTGGCACTGATATTCCCACCCCATCCTGGCAATTCCCGTATCATTGAGAACTACATTAATGTATGCTTTCTTCTCTGTCAATATTATCAGCACACTCCCAGTATCTCACTGCTTAACTTGACCTTTGCACTTTCACTCTTATTGATCCTTTGCAATTGATCTGTCCTCTCTTGCCTCAAAACTCATCTTCTATGGGAAGTATTCTCTGACTCACCACTGAACACACCCTGTTGGACATACTCACTGATCAGAACTCAGTGAACTAGAAACATCCTTAGAGATCATCTAGTTTATCTTCCGTATTTTATTTTAATTAATTAATTTATTTATTTATTTATTTTTTGAGACAGAGCCTCAAGCTGTTGCCCTGGGTAGAGTGCTGTGGCATCACAGCTCACAGCAACCTCCAAGTCCTAGGCTCAAGCGATTCTCCTGCCTCCACCTCCCAAGTAGCTGGGACTACAGGCGCCTGCCACAACGCCCGGCTATTTTTTGGTTGCAGCTGTCATTGTTATTTGGCGGCCCGGGCTGGATTCGAACCCGCCAGCTCAGGTGTATGTGGCTGGCGCCTTAGCTGCTTGAGCCCCAGGTACTGAGCCTATCTTCCTTATTTTACAGATGGAAGAACAGAGGTCCAGAGAGGAAAAGGACTTGAAGATCAAAGGGAGCACTTCATACAACGTTTTCTAGTTTCTCAGCCCCTTAACTTCATCATGCAGGCGTAGGAACTGGATTTCTCACAGCAAGGCTTTGGCATTTCCAGATTTAACAGTTGCTGTTTTGATTTTTTAAGGCCAGCCCCGGTTGGCCATGACTCGCAGAAAGTTATTACTTAGCTGACATTCAACTACAAATGATGTCAGCTGGGAATCTATGGTGTAGGAGGAACCACTCCACTAATGAGTGAGCCCAGGAGACTGCCAGGAAGACACAGCCCTGTGCTGGAAAACAGTGACACCAGAGAAAGGATATCAGTGGGGCTTCTCTGTGGGAGAAACGCCTTGGTAATGGGCAGTTTACTTCTGGAAGGAGGCAAGGCACATCACTCTACATGGAAACCTGCTTAGTTGGGAGAGAGCAGAAGCTTGCATAAACACCCCTGAATTCCTGAATCAGAACTCTCCCAGGGACGCCTCCACAATGGCAAGGCTGAGTGTATTTCTGCTGGAATCACAGAGCACCGCAGGCAAGGTGCTCTTGAAGAGTCTTGCTTGCCAAACAGATGGAGGAATGAACAGAGTTCCAAGGATATTGGTGCTCCAGGGGCACTCTGAAAATTGCAGGAAATAGGAGGCCATTCTCTGATTTTCAGAGAAGGGACCTCCACAGCTTCTGCGGCTCTCGGCTCCAGGGCAGGGTCTTCACTGACAGGACTCAGGGCTAAATCCCTTAGGCTTTACTGACCAAGTTAGCTGGACAGTAGGTAGCAAGGTCTGAATCTGGGTTTATTACTCTATCTGCCACTGACCTGTTCTGCCACCTTGGGCAAAGCTGCAAAGCCCATCCACCCCTCCCATCCCCCATCTTGGCCTCAGTTTCCCTGTATGTATAATAAGGGAGCTGGGTTTCATATGGCTAAGTTCTCTTGAAGCATCTGTGACTCTACGGAAGTTCAGTTCTGTGAGTCTGGTTCTCTTATTCCCACTTCAAGGCAGTCCAAGCCTCAAAGACACATAGCTGGGTGATTCCAAACTCAGGAGAACATTTTCTAGAAGCTACTTGGTACCAGGTGGGTGTAACAAGCATTGCGCTTGTCTTTGCAGCCTGGAGAGTTTTAGTCCTTTTTCCCTTCCTCCTCTTCCCTAAGCTTCTCTCGGTTTCCCACCTCTTTGCCCTCAGGGCCTCCTCCACCACACTGGCTGTACCTGGTTATAGGTGCAGTTCTTCTTCTTGCATTTGCTGCACTGGAAGAGGTCGGTGGTGGTGCCACCGGTCTTGGCCATCTGGTGTTCACGGATGGCCTCCTGGGTCATGGCATTCCTCAATTCCCTTAGCTCATCACTGGCCATTTCCTGGAGAGGAATGAGTCTGCCCTTCAGGGTTCAGGAGACCCAGGGATCTTGCCTCCCCCACCCCCTCACAGCTTCTAGAGAGCTTGAACACAGGAGGAGGGAACATGCTGGAGGGAGGCCTGGACCCCAGCGGGGAGAAAGCTGTATCCAAAGAACCCCCATTCCACCCATGGCTAGGAGGTCAAACCTGTGGACTCTGGCTGGGCCAACATCAGTAAGGTATGTCCTGAAGCCCAGCAGGCAAACAGCCCCTGCCCAGAACTGCCACACTGTGCACCCTTCCTCAGGTCTGGTGCTCACACTGCCTGCCAAGATGGTGGCCTGAAACTTAACTGCTTGAGCTGGCTTGACCACTGCCCCACCTGATCTGTGATATCCCCCTTGTCCTTCCCATCTGGTCTTGCCTCTTGAGCTGTGATCCCTGCCCAGCCATTGTGCTTAGTGGGACTTTGTCTCAATTATCCATGACTTACTGGTGCTACTCGACCTCAACAGAACCCTGCAGCTCACACAAACTGCTCCCCTGAGATCATGCACTGCAGAACAGCCGTTCCTGGAGGTCCCGACAGAACAGTCTCTTGCTTCCCACCAGCTCACTATCGACATTCAGTTGCATGACTCAGGCCCTTCCCTTCTCCATCCATCTCCCTGACCTCTGACACCCCTTAAGCCTCTGCTAGTGGAAAGCAGAGAGAGGAACTACAAACTGTAGAGTTCTACTTAAAGGTTGGTGGGCAGGGAGGAGTATGGCTGAAGATGATGTTAAAATAAGGATTTGGGGCCGGGCACGGTGGCTCGTGCCTATAATCCTGGCACTCTGGGAGGTTGAGACAGGTGGATTGCTTAAGCTCAGGAATTTGAGACCAGCCTGAGCAAGAGTGAAACCCCATCCCTACTAAAAATAGAAAAACTAGCCAGGCATTGTGATGGGTGCCTGTAGTCCCAGCTACTCAGGAGGCTGAGGCAAGAGGATCACTTGAGCCCAAGTGTTTAAGGTTGCTGTGAGTTATGATGCCATAGCACTCTACCTAGGGTAGACTAGGTGAGGCTCTGTCTCAAAAACAAAAAAATTAAATAGATAAATAAAATAAGGATTTGGTGTGGCTATATATTTTAATTGTTGACCTATGATGCCACAGCATTCTACCCAGGGCGACGGAATGGGACTCTGTCTCAAAAAGAAATAAATAATAAAATAAAATAAAGATTTGGTCTGGCTATACATATCAATTTCTGCTATTAGTCCTAACTCCTTTAACCACGGAGGGCAATGTTGGCACAAAGGTCATGTCATTTTAGTGGGCTGAGCTTGCATTATAATCATTTAGTCTTCTGGAGAAAATGCAAATTCTTTCTTTCTTTTTTTTTTTTTGAACCAGAGCCTCAAGCTGTCGCCCTGGGTAGAGTGCCGTGGCATCACAGCTCACAGCAACCTCCAACTCCTGGGCTTAAGCAATTCTCTTGCCTCAGCCTCCCAAGTAGCTGGGACTACAGGCGCCCACCACAATGCCCGGCTATTTTTTTTTTTTTTTTTTTTTTGGTTGTAGTTGTCATTGTTGTTTGGCAAGCCTGGGCTGGATTCAAACCTGCCAGCTCTGGTGTATGTGGCTGTCACCTTAGCCACTTGAGTTACAGGCGCTGAGCCGAAAATGCAGATTCTTATGAATCAGAAACATTAAAGGCAGGCGGCCTAGGAATATGCATTGTTATTAGTGTCCTTAGATTATTCTGGTGCCTGCTAATAGTTGGTAATAGTCGATGTGTAGTAAAACAAGTCAACTGAAGGCCATATAAATAGAAAGCAGCTGATTTTAATTGGAAGGGGGAGATTTTTCCAGAGTATAATGTATTCATTCATTCAAAACTTATTGGATGCCAATTTACTGACTGCCTTTAACTGCAGTGTTGTGCTGGTAAGCTGACTGTGTCTGTGAGGGGTGCCTGACCTGCAGCATTTGTCAACTTTCATAATACAAATGCTCTTACTGTGGCCAGCGTCAAGCTGCTAATGTGATGTCACTGATTGCAGAGTTGGGAAGAGCTACACAGAATCAACTCTCTTGAGCTGGTAGGAGCAGGCTCAAGCACACCACTGCCTTTGAGCTCAAAGGGTTCACATGTAAAGATTTGGTTTCTGCACCTAGGTTTTACAAGCATTTATACAGGACTGCAAGAGGGAGGGAAGGAAGTGCTACAGCAACAGTATTCAAGTGCAGGGGAAAGCACAGAGTATGGTGGCTAACTGGGGTTAGCGTGGGTCATGACAAAGCTAACACTTAATCAGGCTTGAAAGATAGGAATTCCCAAGGGGGATGGCACATTCCAGATAAATAGAATAGCAGGTGCAAAAGATCAGAGGACAAGAATAGCGTATCTAGGGAAGAGTTCAGGGGGTGGGTTCAAGCTGAGGAGTGTGGGAGATGCGACTGGAGGTCAGACTGCAGAAGGAGGGAGAGTCTTGGGCACCGGCTAAGAGCCAGAACAGAAAAATCTATCCACTCACCCACCAATCCATTTACTCATTTCTGCCCTGCCCCATTAGAACGAGGCAGCAGGAAAGATACATACAGTGAGTGCAAGAATACAGAAAATAGGCTGGTCCAAGTACAGTGGCGTTTTCAACTAACTGATCACAACCAGTTACAGATGCCTTTGTTCCCTCTCCACTCCCACTGCTTCAATTGACTCGCCTTTAATAAAAAAAGAGGAAGAAAAAATAAATCCGAAGTTGGGGACAGTGGCTCACACTTATGCTCTAGCACTCTGGGAGGCTGAGGTGAGTGGATTGTTTGAGCTCGGGAGCTCAAGAGCAGCCTGAGCAAAAGTAAAATCCCATGTCTACTAAAAAGAAAAGCTATCTGGGCATTGTGGTGGGTGACTGTAGTCCCAGCTACTCGGGACGCTGAGGCTAGAGGATAGATTACTCAAGCCCAGAGTTTGAGACTGTGAGCTACAACAACACTACGGCACTCTATAGTCAGGGCAACAGAGTGAGATTCTGTCTCAAAAAGGAAAAAAAAGAAGCGGCACCTGTAGCACAGTGGTTAGGGCGCTGGCCACATTCACCAAGGCTGGCAGGTTCAAACCCGGCCCGGGCCTGCTAAACAACAATGACAACTACAACAAAAAAATAGCCAGGCATTGTGGTGGGCACCTGTAGTCCCAGCTACTCGGGAGGCTGAGCCCAGGGGTTTGAGGTTGCTGTGAGCTGTGATGCCACAGCACTCTACCAAGGGTAACATAGTGAGACTCTGTCACAAAAAAAAAAAAAAAAGAAAGAAAAAGAAATTTGAAAATAAGGGAAATGAGAGTAGGAGATCACTCAGCTTTTCATGTTGTATAACTATTAAAAGAAAGGTGCCAGGGCTCAAAGGAGTAGGGCGCTGGCCCCATATGCTGGAGGTGGCGAGTTCAAACCCAGCCCTGGCCAGAAACTGCAAAAAAAAAAAAAAAAAAAGAAGAGTGCCAAATGTGAACTCAATGTACACTTGTTGAACCCTATGCCATGCTGTCAGCACTGGGTAGAGTGCCGTGGTATCACAGCTCACATGTGAAGTATGTCTGGGTAGGGAGGTAAAGAAAGAAAAGGAAGAACGGAGTCAGCTGATGAAGGCCAGATACAAAGAGCCAGTTGGGGATAGGGATGCGGAGAGGTGTCCATCCACCTCTCCCTGCTGGGCTGCCTTCTGTCTCCTGAGCCACAGCACAGCAGGCACCTTCCCTGAGCTGTGATTTTTCTTTCTGGAGCACAAAGTGTCCTGTTTTGTTTTGTTGTTTGGTTTGGTATTTTTTTTTTTTTTTTAGACAGAGCCTCAAGCTGTCACCCTGGGTAGAGTGCCGTGGTATCACAGCTCACAGCAACCTCCATCTCCTGGGCTCAAGTGATTCTCCTGCTTCCACTTCCCAAGTACCTGGGATTACAGACACCCACCACAACGCCCAGCTGTTTTTTGGTTGCAGCCATCACTGTTGTTTGGTGGCCCGGGCTGGATTTGAACCCGCCAGCTCAAGTGTATGTGGCTGGTGCCTTAGCCGCTTGAGCCACAGGAGCCAAGCCTGGTTTGGTATTTTGAGACAGACCCTTACTCTGTCGCCCCAGCTAGAATACATTGGCATCATCGTAGCTCAATGAAGCCTCAAACTCCTGGGCCCAAGCAGTTCTCCTGCCTCAGCTTCCTCCTGCCCTCATCAGACACCAAATCTCAAACAGACAGTGCATTGATCTTGGACGGTTCAGCCAAAAGAACTGTGAGAAATAAATGTCTGTTGTTTTTAAGCCACCAAGTGTATGGTATTTTTGTTATAGCAGCCTGAACTATGACACACTGTAAAGCCAAGTTGCAACTTGTAACTCTGGGCTTATGTTGCTATTTGCCTAAAAAGATTAGATGTTTTAAACTCAGAAGCAATGGTTGGGTGCAGTGGCTCACACCTGTGATCTCGCACCTAAGGCTGAGGCAGGAGGATTGCTTGAGTTCAGGAGTTTGAGACCAGCCTGAGCCAGAGCAAGACCCTATCTCTAAAAATAGCTGGGTGTTGTGATGGACAACCTGTAGGCCCAGCTACTTGGGAGGCTGAAGCAAGAGGATCACTAGAGCCCAGGAGTTTGAGGTTGCTGTGAGCTACGCTGTTGTTTTTCTTTTTTGTTTGCAGTTTTTGGCCGGGGTTGGGTTTGAACCCACTACCTCCAGCATATGGGACCGGTGCCCTACCCCTTTGAGCCACAGGCACTGCCCTGCTGTGAGCTGTAACGCCATAGCACTCTATTGGGGCAGAAAGTGAAAGTCTGTCTCAAAAAAATTAATTAATTCAAAAAAGAATCGAAAAATTAGCTGGGCTTTGTGGTGAGTGCCTATAGTCTCAGCTACTCAGGAGGCTGAGACAGGAGGATTGCTTGAACCCAGGAGTTTGAGGTTGCTGTGAGCTAGGCTGAGGCCAGGGCACTCTAGCATGGGCAACAGAGCGCAACTTTGTCTCCTAACTCCCACAAAAAAAATTAAACTAGGAAGAAAGATGACCCTGGTCCACCTGCATCAAGTTCCCCCATTTTACTCTAAATCCAGGGCTCTCTGTTGTTTGTTGAGGTCTTTGAGGAAAGCAGTGAACCCTCTACTCAGAAAAATGTACATACACTATACAACATATAAACACACACCCTCACATACACCACACGCACAGAAATCACCCAACATACTTCACATGTGATACACACAGACATAATGCAGACATCCATACCACACACATACACACCACACACAGTCCAGGTATACACACCAGACACAATCCACACACACACACCACGCCTGGCCTCCTGCTTTCAATTCTTTCTAGCTGTGTTCTGCTCCCAGTTTACTCCTCTGATCCTCAGTATCCTGTCTGTAAAATGGGGGTAATAAGCATTTCTATCTCAGTTGGAATAAAGATAAAAAATTGGACAATGCACTTCAAGCACTTAGCACGGTAATTTCCATACTACTTGCGACGGGGATCCAGAAGTCCTGTGGGCAGGCTGGGATGGTTCTGGTTGAAAAGCTTCCTGTCTGGTCTTTGCTGAGTCACAGCCACTGTGTCTCAGACCCTAGTGAAGTGGGAGGGGTCTGGCCTCCTGCCTGCCCCACCAAGCCAAGGCCCCCCTCCCTCACCTCTGCTGTCATCTTGGCGATGAGCCCAGTGGAGATGGCCCCACTGAGCACATTCCGCCTCAGGCCGGGGTTCCTGGGGTCCTTGAGGTTGCTGATCCGGCTTCGCACACGATTCCGGTACTTCATGTCTGTGCTCTTGAGCTCTTGGTAGATATGTGACATGGTCAAGGGCCATACAGCCACTTGTGGAGGGGGCACAAAAATGTGAGCCTTGCCCTGAAGCCCAAGGAACCCCAGGGCCGTCTCTTCCTCTCCTTGGACTTCTACCGGGGTCAGGACCCTTTGTGATCTCTGACCCTCACATGGGGAGTCTCATGTGAGCACATGGGGTCAGCCCCATGTATCAAATAGGAAACAACCTCTGAGGGAAGATCAAATCATAGCCAGGAAATGGGCACCCTGGTTTGTCTGAGTCTCTTACATGACCTTGGGTGAATCCCATGACCTCCCTGGGCCTCAGTTTTTATTTTATTTTTTTCCTTTTTGAGATAGAGTCTCACTTTGTCACCCTTGGTGGAGTGCCATGGCATCTTAGCTCACAGCAACCTCAAACTCTTGGGCTCAAGTAATGCTTTTGCCTCAGCCTACGAGTAGCTGGGACTACAGGTGCCTGCCACAACACCCGGCTATTTTTAGATGGAGTCTCGCTCTTCCTCAGGGTAATCTCGAACCTGTGAGCTCAGGCAATCCACCTGCCTGGGCCTTCCAGAGTGCTAGGATTATAGGCGTGAGCCACCAAGTCTGGCCTCAGTTTTCTTATTTATAAAATACAAAGCATGGCTCACACCTGTAATCCTAGCACTCTGGGAGGCTGAGGTGAACTGATCAACTGAGCTCACAAGTTTGAGACCAGCATGAGCAACAGTGAGACCCCATCTCTAAAAATAGCCAGGTGTTGTGGTGGGCGCCTTATAGTCCCGGCTCCTCAGGAGGCTGAGGCAAGAGAATCACTTGAGCTCAAGAGTTTGAGGTTGCTGTGAGCTATGACGCCATGGCATGCTACCGAAGGTGACAAAGTAAAACTCTATCTCAAAAAATAAAATAAAATAAAATAAAATACAGGGCAGCACCTATGGCTCAGTGAGTAGGGCGCCGGCCCCATATACCGAGGGTCGCAGGTTCAAACCCGGCCCCGACCAAAATGCAACAAAAAAATAGCTGGGCATTGTGGCGGGCACCTGTAGTCACAGCTACTTGGCAGGTTGAGGCAAGAGAATCGCCTAAGCCCAAGAGCTGGAGGTTGCTGTGAGCTGTGATGTTAGGGCCCTCTACTGAGGGCAACAAAGTGAGACTCTGTCTCAAAAAAAAAAAAAGAAGATGATGACAATGATGAAGATAACCTCTAGTTTGGAAAGGTCCCTGGAGGTTTCGAGTCTAGTGGAAAAGATTAAGAGCCACGTGTTTAAGAATTGTACTGAAGATTTCGTTGGGCTTTGTTTACTCTGGCATTCCCAATATATGTGATCATAGAGCCCCTTCCCTCCCCTCCTCCCTATAATACCTATGACCATCCCATGGAACCCAAATTGAGAAGCTCTGGTCGGAGTTACTTCTCCCATTAATAGATGAGGCAGCTGAGGCTTAGAAAGGATGCAGGCCTTGCTCAAGGTCACGGGCAAATTCCCAGCAGAGACAGGGCTGAAAGCCAGACCCCCTCCTAAAGGTAATGTGTTCTCCACTCACCCGGCAGGAAGTCAGCCCTGGCCACCAACCACAGTGAGTTTCTGTCCAAACACGACAGGCCTCCCTCAGCCCCAGGCAGGCATCCGAGCCTCCCACTCTTCTACCCTCTGCAGGAGCTCCGGGAACACAGTCTCTTTCTCTTGGTGTCCTAAGCCAAGCACAACCAGGAAGACAAAGCCATTGCTGGGAAAAATCATATACAAACTTCGGGGAATGTGGACAATGGAAACAGATGACTTGCTAGAAGCAATAGGAAGGAAGGGGGGCATCATTTCTTTTTTTCTGTTGTTGTTTTATGTTGTTTGTACCATAAAAGCATGAAAAACAAACGAATATGCCACAATGCAAGTGAAAGCCAAAAAATGTGTTCAAAAATTTGCCATTCGGATTGCTGGAGTATGTGGATATGTGGGGACACCAGCCTTTTCCTGACTTCTCCATTTCCTGAGACCACAGCAGAGGTGGAAAGCAGACCCAGGTTTCACCAATGCCCCAAGGCTGCAGTGTCAGAACAGAGTTGCTCCAAAGGGGACAGATCTTTTTTTAGGACACACAACAGTCAAGACTTCAAAAGAAGAGGGACTTTTTTAGAAGAGGGGCTTTTGTGGAGGAAGTGAATGAGAAGAAAAAGCTGGGAGTGGAGTTACCTACTGGACCATTCACTTTTGTCTCAAGCTGGGCTTAAAGGCAGATGGGACCTGCTTGAAGGGACAAGGTTGAAAATGAAAATCAAGGTTGGAATTATCTCATGCTGTGTGTTCCTGAATTAATGGAAAATAATGAAAATGTACTTTTTGAGGTGTTGGATGGCTCGAGACTTTTTTTTTTTTTTCTGTAGAGACAGAGTCTCACTTTGTCACCTTCAGTAGAGTGCCGTAGCGTCACAGCTCACAGCAACCTCCAACTCCTGGGCTTAGGTGATTCTCTTGCTTCAGCCTCCTGAGCAGCTGGGATTACAGGTGCCTGCCACAACACCCAGCTATTTTTTTGTTGCAGTTTGGCCAGGGCCAGGTTTGAACCCGCCACCCTCGGAATATGGGGCTGGCGACCTACCCACTGAGCCACAGGCGCCACCTGAGACTTTTTGTGGTATTGCTAATTAATCATTAAATGACCAGAAAATGGGTTATAGGGCAGCAGCGTGGGCTTCAGGCAGGACATGGAAAGAGGCAAATTTACTATCTGCAGAGTTGCCCCCAGCCTTCTCAAACAGACCCAGCTGAGTCCCCAGGAGACCTCAAAAGTGTCATAGTGAAGTGTGTGATATTTAGATCTGTGTCCTGGTTCTGTTCCCCTCCATCCAAGCCTCTTTATTTCTGACATGCAAACTTCTGTCTCCAGTGAAAGAAATTCCGTGATTTCATGCAGGAGGGATTTTTTTTTCTCCTGAACCTAAGGTCTCTTCGGTGCACAGTGATGGTCACCTCCCTCCTCTATAGAAAGCCCTTTCAGATGAAAAGTGGGGGAGTGAGGTACATGGAATGGGTTCACTACAAGGAATTCAAAGACCAAAGTTTCCAGTCCAGCTGTCATACCCAGTAGTTTCTGAACCTGTTTCCTCATCTGTAAAATGGGAACAACAGCCCCTGCCTCACAGAGATTGTTTAGAGCATTAACAGAGGTCGGAAGCGTCAGTTACCCAGTACAGTGCCTGATATCAATTTGAGTGTAAAAATGGGAGCTGTTAAGATCAGAGGATGGAAGAGGGGGAAAGGTTGAGCATGAGAAATAGTACCTGTTATGTGGGCTCTGAGCCAGGGGGTGAGGACTTGGTCCACTGAGACATGTTGTAATATGGCTTGTCTGGCACAGCCGTTGAGCCCCCCAGTTCTTACCTTTCTGGGTTCAAATCCCAGCTCTGCCATTACTCTTAGCTATATGTAGTATGAGCTTTGGCCAGTGACTTAATCTCTCTGAGCCTTAGTTACTTCATGTATAAAACTGGATAGATCAGGGGACCTACCTTTTTTGGGTTGTTCTCAACACTGGATGTAGTACCGCTCATTTTCAAGTTTTGCTGGCAGGTGGGAAACTTAATAATAAATGCTAGCTAGAATTAAAAGCTCTAAGTCAGGGGCAGAGCAGGGTCCTGTTCCCAGAGCCCTTCCCTTCCCCCTTGTCATTCCAGGTCCCTTGCACTTGGCAGGCCTGCTGCTAGATGGTCTAGACACCCATAGATAGTGCTGGCAAAGTTCAAGGATATGATCTTCGATTTCTGATGCCATCTTGTCACAGTTGACACCATAGTCCTTATAATCATCTAAAAGAGATTTGGGAAACACAGGCATCAGCCAGACACAACCTTGTCAGTGTAGACTGCTTGTATCAGGGACCATGGTGTTCCTGAAGCACCTGCCTTTGGTGCAACTGGGAAAAGGACCCCATTCCCTCCCCTGTCCCAGGCCTAGGCCCTCTCACCCTCTGCCTTCAAGGCGGCTGACAGCATCTCCACGCATTTGTCCCGGACAGAGTCCCCTGTGAGATAGCAGGACGCCAGGAGGCAGATGGAAGGGGCAAACATGGGAGTCAAGGGGCTGCTGGGTGTTTTGGAGGTCTCCGCCTTGGATTTGCTGCTGTTTGATCTGAGGATGACAATCAGTAATAGAAATTTTGATAATGCAACGTAAAGCATTTACTGAGCTCTGTTCTAGTTGTTTTTATGGATGACTCCTTTAATCCTCGTAACAACCCTGTGACGTAGGTACTATTTTAGGCACTTGACGTGGATCATCTCATTTAATCCTCATAAAACCCCCCTGAGGTTGATACTATTCTTATCCCTATTTGAGAGATGCATTTTAAAGTGTATCACAGAGAAAGATGCATTTAAAAGTGCACTTGAGGTCAGGTGCGGTGGCTCATGTCTGTCATCCTACCACTCTGGAGGACCCAGGCAGGACGACTGCTTGAACTCAAGAGTTCTAGACCAGCCTGTGAAAGAGAAAGACTCCATCTCTACTAAAAATAGAAACATTAGTTGGGCATGATGGCGCATGCCTGCAGTCCCAGCTACTCCGGACTCGAAGCAAAAGGTTAATATGAGCTATGATGCCATGGCACTACTCATGGAATAAGACTCTGTCTCAAAAATAAATAAATAAATAATAAATGAGCACTTGACTCAAGTCACGCATTGGCAAACCAGCAGAAATGGAATTCAAACCCAGACAGTTGAACTTCAGTACCCAGACTTTTCTTTTTCTTTCTTTCTTTCTTTTCTTTTTTTTTTTGAGACAGAGCCTCAAGCTATCGCCCTGGGTAGAGTGCCGTGGCATCACAACTCACAGCAACCTCCAGCTCTTAGGCTTAAGCAAGTCTCTTGCCTCAGCCTCCCAAGTACCTGGGACTACAGGCACCTGCCATAACACCTGGCTATTTTTTTTTGGTTGTAGTCGTCATTCTTGTTTGGCAGGCCCAGGCTGGATTTGAACCCGCCAGCTCTGGTGTATATGGCTGGCACCTTAGCCGCTTGTGCTGCAGGTGCCGAGCCAAATTTTGTCACATATATTTTAACACAGTAAAGACTAATAAAAAAGAAAAAAAATGAAATACTGATACAAAAAATAAACAAACCAGGCTAGATTCCAACTGTTCTCACTCCCAATTGGGTCCTCATGAAGAGGGTTCTGGTGATGCAGTGACAGGCCTTATCCAGCATCCCTGTAGCTGCCTGTGCCAATGAGCTTCACAATGCTGTGACTTATCATGTGGCTCCAGTGTGGTCAAAGGGGTCATACTACCATGCAATTGGGTCCAAAACATTCAGCAGGGAATAGAGAGGCAAGTTGGCCACTCAGAGGAGTTGACAGGAAAATGTGTTTTGGCAGAAATGCATAGAAGTGTGGAAATCCATGGTTTGCAAGGGCAATGTTGAAGGGCTCAGGGCAGCTGGAGCATGAGGACAGGGGAGCTTCTGGTTGGAGAGAAAGGATCTGGCCAGACTCTGGGGCTGTTAAGTATAGTAATAACAGAAGCCACCATGTACCGTGTGTTTGCTATATATTCTTCTTGATAACCCTGAGAGTCGTGAGTTACTAGCCCTATTTTATGGATGAGGGAAGGGGGCTTTGTGGAAGTGAAGGGTCTTTGTGATAGTTCCACAACTCCTTCTCCCTCCTTCTGGGCTGTTTCTGCCCTATGCCTGGGGTAAGGGCCAGGCAGTCAGGAAGTTTCTGCCTTCCTTCCTCTGCTCTTCTCACCTCTTTTAGTAACACACCAGGATCTGCCATACCTCTGCTCAGAAAAGTTAGTATCTCCTCCTGGGGTAAAATTATTAAGAGCCACTCTAAGATCTTGTCACACTGAGCCCTTGTGGATGGGCTGCTGCATTTCCTAAATGCATGAGGTGTCATTCACACTGGTATGCGGGTGCCTCTCAGAGTGGTGCAGTGCACAGCCTGGGCAGCTGCCCTGGACAGCATTGGGGCCTGGATCCACAGCTGCTTCTCACACTTACTTTCAGGCTATAAGATGCACCAGGAAGAAGAGGATGCTTCTTTGGGCTTCTGACAAAGTCCTTTAGGCCCAAGGAGCTGTGTCTGAGAGTAAGGCTTAATGAGTAGCCCAGGATTCCCAGTTTCAAAAACATAAAGTTGGGCCAGACATGGTGGCTCATGCCTATAATCCTAGCACTCTGGGAAGCTGAGGTGGGTGGATTGCTTCAGCTCAGGAGCTCAAGACTAGGTTGAGCAAGAGCAAGACCCCATCTCTACAAAAAAAAAAATAGAAAACTAGACACGCATTGTCGTGAGCACCTGTAGTCCCAGTTACTTGGGAGGCTTAGGCAAGAGGATCACTTGAGCCTAAGAGATTGAGGTTGCTGTGAGCTATGATGACATCACTTCAGTCTATCCAGGGTGACAGAGTGAGACTCTGTCCCAAAAAACAAAATAAAACAAAAACAAAAAACAAACCTAGTTACATGAGAATCCCATCCTAACATCACTTCTCAATGTGAACTCCGCCAGTGACCTCCTTGTCTCCCAACTCTTGCTGTTTAACCTGACCTTGATCCCCTCTGTCACTGGGAATCCCTGGACATCTGGGATTTTTGTGTTTTCTGGAGCCCTTAGGTTCCTCAAAGATGTCTCTGTGGCCATAGGGGTAAGGCGGATGGGAGAAGGTAGGTTCTGCTCTTACAAGGTTTACATTTTGAATTTCTTTTTTTTTTTTTTTGAGACACAGCCTCAAGCTGTCACCCTGGGTAGAGTGCTGTGGCATCATAGCTCACAGCAACCTCCAACTCCTGGGCTTAAGAGATTCTCCTGCCTCTACCTCCCAAGTAGCTGGGACTAAAGGTGCCCGCCACAATGCCCGCTATTTTTGGGTTGTAGCCATCATTGTTTAGTGGGCCCAGGCTGGATTTGAACCTGCCAGCTCAGGTGTATGTGGCTGGTACCTTAGCTGCTTGAGCCACAGGCGTAAGCCTACATTTTGAATTTCTGAAAATTTTTTTTCAAAGGGATTCATTTCCTAGCTCTTATTTATTTATTTATTTATTTATTTATTTATTTATTTCAGACAGAGACTTGAGCTATCATCCTGGGTAGAGTGCTGTGGCATCACAGCTCACAGCAACCTCCAATTCCTGGGCTTAAGCTATTCTCCTGCCTCCACCTCCCAAGTAGCTGGGACTACAGGTGCCCGCCACAACGCCCGCTATTTTTTGGTTTCAGCTGTCATTGCCGTTTGGCAGGCCCAGGCTGGATTTGAACCCGCCAGCTCATGGCACCTTAGCTGCTTAAGCCACAGGCGCCAAGCCAGCTCTTATTTATTTTTAATGCAGTTTGAAATTTACTGTCCTAGATTAACCTAGCCTGGATTCTACCCAACCCTGCCTGGCAACTGGGTGGCCTGGCAGCAGGGCAGTGGGATAGGGAAGTTGAGGTCCAAGGGGATCTCTCGACGAGAGTCAGTTTTCAGGAGGGAAAGGTCTAGGTGAGGAAAGGCTGGAAAAAGTATGAAGGGAGTGGAGGAGGGGGTGTGCTGTCTGCAATCAGAATGGATCTTCCTGCCCCCAAGCCCGCTCCTGGCCACTGGGGTCTCACCTGCACAGTTTTCCCTGCTTCTTCCTGCCCTGCTTCAAACTATCTGAATTCACAGCTGGTGGGGGCAGTGGCTCACACCTGTAATCCCAGCACTCTGGGAGGCCGAGGATTGCTTGAGCTCAGGAGTTTGAGACCGGCCTGAACAAGAGCGAGAACTCATCTCTACCAAAAATAGAACTAGCTGGCGTTATGGCAGGTGCCTGTGGTCCTAGCTATTTGAGAGGCTTAGGCAAGAGGATCTCTTGAGCCCAAGAGATTGAGGTTGCTGTGAGCTGTGATGATACCGTGGTACTCAGGGTAACAGAGTGAGACTCTGTTTCAAAAGAAAAAAGAAATTCACAGCTGATCAAGTCACTCCCATCTTTTGACCAATTATTTTCAGCATAAAGTCAAATCCTCACCATGACCCCTCAGCAACTCCATGCTTGGCCCTTGCCACACCCTTTCTGACTTAGTCTCCTGCCATGCTCCCTGACGCATGGTTGACTGAAATCCCCCAGGACACTGTTTCTCTCTGTTCCTTAAACACACATATCCCTCCTACTGCTGTACCTGGGCACTGGCTGGTCCCTTTTGGAACGTGCTTCTTCCTCCAGGTCTCAGCTCACATGTCACCTCTGCAAGGAGGACTTCCCTGCCCACATCAGCCAAACAGACTGTCCCTGCCCCATAACTCCAGCATATCATCTGATTTATTTCCTTACAGCATTTATCCAAGTCTATGATTAACTTGCTTATGTGTTTATAAACGCTGTCTGCTTCCATCTCCAGACTATAGGTTTTAGAGTATAAGGGACTCTGTTGCTGCTTCATCACTGAATTCTGGCACCTGTGCTCTTCTAGCTAGGCACTTGATACACCTTTGTTGAATGAATGAGTGAATGAATGAATACACGATGAATTGAAGGATCAATCACAAAGCGATAAAAGGCACATTCAGGGGGTCCAGACAGAGCTGAATTGTGGGAGAAGGAAGGAGGGACTCTTTGGAAGGTCAGTGGCCCCACTCTCTGGGCTTAAGAAGGGGCTCTCTCTCTGAGACAGCATCTGTCAGCTCTCATGAATAGAGCCAACCCCTCTCCTGCAGCTGGGGTGGTGCCTCACTGACCTGTGGTGCCCTACCACACATTCTCAACAGCTATGAGTCACCATGAGAAAACTGCCAGGGCAAGCTATAGCAAGCTGCTTTGAAGGAGGCAAGGCAAACCACAATAACAACCGATGCTTTTTGGAATGCCTATACCGAGGTGCAATATTTATTAAGAACCCAGGCTCCAGGGCCAAGCTCCCAATTTCAAAGCCTAGTACCAACATAGTATAGCTATGTGAACTTGGGAAAGTTCCTGGACCTCTAGGTGTCTGGGTTTTCTCACATAAAAAATGGAAATAATCACAGCACCCATCTCATGGGGCTGCTAAAAGGATTAACATACCTAAGAGAATTCCAGTGACAAAGTATTAGGCAGGTTTTAAAAAAAATTCTTATTGATATGCAGGTACAAATGTTTAGGCTAAGTATTAGGCAGTTTCCATAGATAACTATGGTGCATGTATTATTATAAGCATTATGTATTTATTGAGCACTTATATGATCTGGAAACAATGCTAGCCATCTCACCACCTCATTTGATTCTCACAGTGACCTTGAGAAGAGGCAATTATCCTCATTTTACAAATCTGTAAGCTGAGGCTCAGAGAGCTGAACTGACTTGTTCAAGTTTATCCATCCAACTTGCAAATGGGAATCAGACCACAAACCTAAGTCTGCCTGACTTTCAAATTCTTTTTTTTGAGATAGTGTCACTATGTCACCCTTGATAGAGTGCCATGTTGTTACAGCTCACAGCAACCTCAAACTCTTGGGTTTAAGAGATTCTCTTGCCTCTGGGACTACAGGTGCTCGCCACAACACCCGGCTATTTTTTTGTTGCAGTTGTCATTGTTTAGCAAGCCTGGGCCAGGTTCGAACCTGCCAGCCTGGGTGTATGTGGCTGGCGCCCTACCCACTGAGCTACAGGCACTGTCAGACTTCCAAATTCTTTTTGACATATGCCATTGTGTCTCCAAAAGAGAATTTTCCAGAGTCTTCTTACCTGAGGACAGCTAGGCTGCTTGGAGCATTTTTTTCCTACCTTCCTAGCAGGGCACACCCAGCCGGGATTGCTCCTGCTTGGCTAGGAGCTGGCTGGTTGGCTAGAGTTTGTGTCTGGGTGGCATTTCAGGCAGCCACCCTCATTTTCCTTTCAATGCACACGACTGGGAACTGTGCCAAATTGCAGAGAGGGAACCATTGGCCAGGGTGGAGCTGGGGAGTTGGATTTCTCAGCAGCTTTCCCCCTGGTGCCAGCACAAGCCAGACTTAGAAAATCCTCCTGCCCCAGATCTGAACAGAGGCATCTGGAGGTTGGCTCACTGCTCCCTTGCGCCACCTCGAGGTCACTTCAGTCACTGCACTGATGAACGTCAAATAATTCCCAACACTAGGTTAAGGACAGCTGAGAACAGGCAACTTTCTTCCCTGTCACCATGATGACCTTGATGGTGTGTTTCCTGGTACTCCGCCTACAGCCCCCAGAACATCATGATCACTCGCACCTCCACACCTCTACATGTGCTATTCTCTCTGCTTGGGATGCCTCTCCTGCATTGTCTGCCAAACTCTTATTCATCTTTCTTCTTTTTTTTTGCAGTTTGGCCGGGGCCAGGTTTGAACCTGCCACCTTTGGTATATGGGGCCGGCACCCTACCCACTGAGCCACAGGTGCTGCCCTCTCTTATTCATCTTCCAATTCTCATGTCAAACACTCTCTCTTCCATGAAGTCTACCCCAGACTTTAGTTACACTGGGACATTCTTCCTGCGTTCCCATTGTCTGTTATGTCTACCACCTTCTAAAAACAAACCCCTGCACTAGCAATAAGTTCCCTGAAGGCGGAGATGGGTTTCAATCTTTGCCCGGCCGTAGAGGTCACAAAGGGGTGACTACAAATTTGTTTTGTCTGCCCAGTGTCATAGAAAAACCTGAGTATGTTGCTGATATTTAAAACTGGGAGTTTCATAGGAAAATCTAGATGTCTGGCTTTTCTTTAAAAAACTGGAAGCCGTGGGACACTTGACACTTCCATAAAGCAATATCAGCTGGGGCTGGACGGGGACCGCTCATATTCTCTGGTTTGCCCTGGTCTCTGCTAGTCACCCAGTGTGTGTATATGCCCTTGACCCCTGGAGGATGCTGAATTTTCAAGAAGGTGCGCAACAGCTGTGCTTGCCAAATGAATACATGAATGAATGGAAGAGGAAAGTGACATAGAGAGGCAAAGAATGCAGGAAATAGGTTGGGGAGGAGATGAATTTACAAGACTTGCCTGTGTCCCTATTGGTTGCTCACCCCCAATACTGAGCCATCAGGAAATGGCACAACCACTGGAAGGACATTCTGTTCAACTGACCTTCAGAAAGGCAAGGCATGATGGGAGGGAGCCAGGAGGCGGCAAGACCACAAAGGCAAAGTCAGGAGAAGAGTCTGAAGGAATAAATCCCTACACAAATGTTGATGCTCTTTATTGTAGTATCAAGCCCAGAACTGATTAGTAGTCAGCGTTTCATCTGGGGATAGAACAATCCTTCATTATTCAGGGCTTTGCTTCAGCTTCTAGGATACTTACCATATCTGCCTCCTGCCACTAAATGCCAGTAGTGTCCCCCTCCTTTTTACACCTGACCTGGGCCCAAGTCACAGTGATAACTAAAAATGCCTCCACAAATTTCTAAATGACCCCTGTTGAGAATCACTGGTCTAGAACCAGGATGACACTGCTGCCCCATTCCTAGGCCTCACCCACACTGGACATTGCTAATTGACTGCAGAACTCTTTCCTTCAGATCCCCCCCCCTTCCACCAGCACTCTAGAGAGCCTCTATTCATCAGCTGGAGTGGGCCCTTGGCTGCCAAGGTATCAACAACCTAATTTTCGCATCTTTAATTTTCTTTTTAGTGGTAGTCTTATTGGTATGTTAGGCGTAAAATAACACATACATACTCTTCCAGAAACCAACATCTTTCCCATCCCACCAGGGTGCCCCAGAATTCAATATGGCATCTGCACCCTAATCATTCACTCTCCCCTGGACCTCTGGCCTCCTTCCTGGACCACATTTCACACTCACTCCTTTTCCCACCCTCTCTTCTTGGTGATCTCATCCAGTTTCGTTAGATGCCAGCTACACACTAAAGATGCTGCAATTTGTATTTCTAGCTCAGACTTTCTTCCTGAATTCTAGCCATATATAATCCAACTGCTGATTTTACTTCTCCTAGGAATGACTAACACACGCCTCAAATCCAACAGATCCAAACCTGAACTCTTGATGTTCTACCCCAAGCCTGACTTACGTAAGCACAGTCCTCCCTACACCAATTAGCATCGAGTCCATCCTTGCAAACACTCAAGGGAAAAATCTTGGAAGCGTCTGTGACTCCTCTTTTTCTCTCTTACCCACATCCAATCTGTCAGGAAATCCGGTCAGCTCTTCCTTTAAAATGTATCCTGAAGGGACCTCTTCTGCCCACCCTCTCGACTACCTTGCTCATCCAAGCCATAGTCTCTTGCCTGAATCATCACGGCAGGCTCCTGGCTGACCTCATTGCCCCTCCCTCTGGCCCTATAATCCATTCTGGACACAGCAACCTGACAAATTTGGTCACATCATCCTCACACTGAAGACCTTCCTGTGGCTCCTGTTTCATTCATATCCCCAACACTCCCCCTCAATCTGCACCCAGCCACCCCCTGTTCCTGCCAGGGAATGACCCAAATATCTGCTTAGCTAACTCCCTTCCTTACCTCTTTCAAATTTCAAGCTTTTGCCCTATGGTCACTTCCTTAATGAGGCCTTTCCTGACCACCCCCTGAGCACTCCTCACTTTCCTCTATTGTTTCCATAGCACTTGTCACCTTCCAAACCACCATATAATTTACTTATTATATGTATTACCTGTCTCCCCTACTAGAACAGAGGCCCCAGGACTGCAGGGATTTTTGTTTCTTTTTTTGGGGGGGTGGGGGGACAGAGTCTTACTTTGTCACCTTCAGTAGCGTGCTATAACGTCATAGCTCACAGCAGCCTCAAACTCTTGGGCTCAAGCAATCTTCTTGTCTCAGCCTCCCAAGTAAACTGGGACTAAGGCACCCACCATAGGGCTGGGCTATTTTTAGACACAAGGTCTCACTCTTGCTCAGGCTGGTCTCCAACTCGAGTTAGACAATCCACCTGCATCAGGCTCCCAGAGTGCTAGAATTACTGGTGTGAGCCACTGCACCCTACCTAAACTTTTGTTTCTGTCGTTCATTTTTATATTTCTGTCGCCCAGATCATTTGCTAGCACATATTAGGCCCTCACTAAATATGTGATGAATAAATGACTTCATGATTTATGCTCCTTTTGGGTAGACACACTAACCAGTTCACCCCAAATCCAGACAGCCCACTCCAGGTATAGGCTTTGACGACCTCTGTCTGTCCTCACTGGTTTTAGCCTGACCTTGAGAATATTCCCCAGATGGTGAAGGGTCAACAACAACTGCTCTTCAGCCCACCCCAGTGAAGGAGCCACATCTCTGGTTCAGGGGCCCATTCACTCTTACTGCGTGGGTCCTAGAATTTAGAGGCAACATAATGTAGGGAGGTTTCCTCCTTTCTCCTGCCTCTAGTTTCCTCCATTAAAGCTGAGAGAGGGATACATCCTGAATAAGACATTTGGGATAGAGAAGGCTGTGGCTTCTTTTACCTTTCCATTGATGGTCTTTTTGGAGATGAGGAGGTAGAAGACCTGGAGTCCACGGAGTCTCTCCTGAAATAAGAGAAATTGGTGATGAGAATGTCTTATAGGCTGGCATCAGGGCTGATCCCTGAGAAGATGGAGGAGAAAATCTCAGGCCTACTGGGCTGAGGATGAGAAAGCCCATCTAGAACTCAGCTGCCCAGGAAAGGAGCTCAGGTGATGCTGGCTGGTCACCTGTCCCTCCCCTCCACCTGATGCAGCACCACAAGGGCCAAGCATCTAATACAAGCCATGTAGGTCACATGTACTATGTTGTGCAATCATGCAATCACTCATTATTAATAACTAATTCTCAGCAGGCCCCTATCCTTCATGCTGCCAGGCAGGCCTGGGCTAGCTGAAGTCCATGGAGACTGGGTTCCTGGAACTCCCTGTATTCATCTGGAATCAGAGAAACTGAGATAAGCTTCAGCTTCTCCAAGAGGCACTTTAGGAGGAGGACAGGAGAAAAACACAGGTGTTGGAGGCAGAAGAGTTGGGGTGAAGTAGCAAGTGAAGGCCAGGCACAGTGACTTATGCCTATAACCCCAGCACTTTGGGAGGATGAGGCAGGAAGACCACTGTAGGCCAGGAGTTTGAGACATGCTGGGGCAACATAGTGAGACCTCAGCTCTACAAAAAAAAATTTTTTTTTAAATTAGCTGGGTGTGGTGGTGTATCCCTGTCGTCCCAGCTACTCAAGAGGCTGAGGCAGGAGGATCACTTTAGGCCAGGAATCAAGACTACATTAGTTATAATGTGCCACTGCACTCTCTACTCTGGGCAACAGAGCAAGACTTTACCTAAAAAAAAAAAGCAGGGGACAAAATAAATTTGATGCATATCATCGCCAAATGTCCAAAGTCATGCAATAAAATCAATGCCTCGGAAGAAAAACAGAAGGAAAACACACACAAATGTTATGCTAACCACTGTTATGCTTCAGTGTTGGGGTTAAAGGCACATTTTTTTGTTTTTTTTTACATTTTCCAAAATGTATGTAGCTATATTTTTTTTATGATACATAATTTTTTTTTTTTTTTTGAGACAGAGTCTTGCCCTGTCACTTGGCTAAAGTACAGTGGTGTCATCATAGATCGTTACAACCTCCCACTTCTGGGCTAAAGTAACCCTCCTGCTTATCCTGTCAAAGTAGCTGGGACTACAGGTATGTACTACAATGCCCGGCTATTGGGGGGTGTTTTGTATTTTTTGTAGCGATAAGGTCTGGCTATGTTGCCCAGGCTGGTCTCAAACTCCTGGCCTCTAGTGATCCTCTTGCCTCAGGCTCCCAATGTTGGGATTGCAGGCATGAGCCACTGTGCCGGGTCTAATTTTTCTATTTTTTTTTTTTTGAGACAGAGTCTCACTTTGTCTCTCTCAGTAGAGTGTCGTGGAATAACAGCTCACAGCATCCTCAAACTCTTGGGCTTAAGCGATTCTCTCGCCTCAGCCTCCCAAGTAGCTGGGACTACAGGCACCCACCACAACGCCCGGCTATTTTTTGGTTGTAGTTGTCATTGTTGTTTGGCGGGCCTGGGCTGGATTTGAACCCGCCAGCTCCAGTGTATGTGGCTGGTGCCCAAGCTGCTTAGATACAGGCGCTGAGCCTAATTTTTCTATTTTTTTGTACAGATAGAATTTTGCCCTTGCTCAGGCTGCCACTCTTCTTTTAATTACATAGCATGTGGCACCTTCTAACATACTATATAATTTACTTATTATATTTATTGCCTGACAATCCCCGCATGTAAATTCCACAAGAGCAGAATTTGGTGAGGTTTGATCACTGCAATGGACATTGTGTGCAGAGCCCATTTCTCCTCGGCATCATGCTCTCAATGACTTGGGACCCAAGGGCTTCCTCCTGCAAGTCTCCCAGGGCTTCTGTCTGAGGGAGTTCTCCACAGAAATGCTGGGGAGTCAAAGATCCCAGGAACAGGCTTGGCACCTGTAGCTCAAATGGCTAAGGCCCCAGCCACATACACCAGAGCTGGTGGGTTTGAATCCAGCCTAGGCCTGCCAAACAATGACAACTACAACAAAAAAATAGCTGGGCTTTGTGGCGGGCACCTGTAGTCCCAGCTACTCAGGAGGCTGAGGCGGGAGAATAGCTCAAGCGGAGGAGAGGACTCCTCCCAGACATTTGGGGGAGGGGAAGAGGGACCCTCATCTAAATGTGGACCCTCATTCCACTCCCACTGGGCCCTGAGATGGGTCCTCTATGGGTCTTCTCCCCTTCCAGCCCCTCTGGAAGGGCTCCTCCTTCCACTGCAGGAATTCTGGCTGTGGAGCTCCTACCTATTTGTTTATCCCATTGGGTCTGGCCAAATGCAGACAGGACCCCAAAGCCAGAATTCCTGCACTGGAAGAGGGGAGAGAGATAGGAGCCTTCATCCCAGAGAACCATCCCTTTCTGGCCCTTCCTCATTGCTTTCCTTTTAGAACAAATCAGAAATATTCTTAGTCATTGGAAATAATTGTTATGAAGACCATTCAGAAACATTAAAAGGTGACATAATAGTTTGTACACTCTGACTATAAGAATGGAAAAATTGGGCGGGGCAGCGCCTGTGGCTCAGTGAGTAGGGAGACGACCCCATATACTGGGGGTGGCGGGTTCAAACCCCACCCCAACCAAATTGCAACAAAAAATAGCCCGGCATTGTGGCGGGCGCCTGTGGTCCCAGCTACTGGGGAGGCTGAGGCAATTCCCTAAGCCCAAGAGCTGGAGGTTGCTGTGAGCTGTGATGCCACAGCACTCTACTGAGGGTGACAAAGTGAGACTCTGTCTCTACAAAAAAAAAAGAAGAATGGAAAAATTATGTATGTAGGTAAACCAGGCCTGGGAGGAAAGAGAAGAAAAATAAAAGCTGCTTTATTTGTCAGATGTGCAAAAATATTTTTCATTCTTATTTGAAATTTCACTACTATGATTATAGTGTTGGTATAATGAATGATTACTAAGGAAATGGAAATCGCTGGGTGTGGTGGTTCACACCTGTAATTCTAGCACTCTGGAAGGTTGAGGTGGGTGGATCAGTTGAGCTCAGGAGTTGGAGATCAGCCTGAGCAAGAGTGAGACCCCATCTAAAAGTAGCCAGGCATTATGGCAGGTGCCTTTAGTCCCAGCTACTCAGGAGGCTGAGGCAAGAGGATTGCTTGAGCCCAAGAGTTTGAGGTTGCTGTGAGCTATGATGCCATGGCACTCTACTGAGGGCAACAAAGTGAGACTCTATCTAAAAAATAAATAAATAAAAAGAAAAAGAAAATGGAAATGAAAGGAAGATCATTAATTGAATTGAAAAAGGACCCCTATCAGTTCGATTCTCCTATCGAATCGGGGAGATACCTCCCTACTCTCTGCTCAATCCCAGTGAAAGCTTCATTTCAGAGCTCCATGGCTCAGAAGCGAGCTAGTGTAACAATTTAGCATCCCAGGAAAATGTATACTTAAAATTTTATTAAGAAAATAAATGCACATATATATGTTCTTAAAAAAGTAGAAAGATGGGTGGTGCCTGTGGCTCAGTGGGTAGGGCGCTGGCCCCATATACGGAGGGTGGCAGGTTCAGACCCAGCCCCAGCCAAACTGCAACAAAAAAATAGCCGGGCCTTGTGGCAGGTGCCTGTAGTCCCAGCTACTTGGGAGGCTGAGGCAAGAGAATCGCCTAAGCCCAGAAGTTGGAAGTTGCTGTGAGCTGTGTGATAACACGGCACTCTACCAAGGGCGATAAAGTGAGACTCTGTCTCTACAAAAAAGAAACAAAAAAAACCTAGAAAGATATACATTGAAATGTTAACAGTACTTATTTCTGTTATTTCTACTTGTGTTTAATTTCCCGAACTTTTTTTTTTTTAAGACAGAGTCTCACTTTGTTGTCCTCAGTAGAGTGGTGTAGAGTACTGCGTCACAGCTCACAGCAACCTCAAACTCTTGGGCTCAAGCGATCCTCTGGCCTCAGCCTCCCAAGTAGCTGGGACTACAGGTGCTCGCCACAACACCTGGCTATTTTTAGAGATGAGGTCTCACTCTGGCTCAGGCTAGTCTCAAACCTGTGAGCTCAGGTGATCTACTAGTCTCGACCTCCCAAAGTACTAGGATTACAGGCCTGTGCCACTGCACCCGGCCTGATTTCCCAAACTTTTTACACTAAATCTGACTGTTGAATATTACTGTTGAATAAATATACATATGTGAAGAGGTTACAAAATAGTATACAGAGTATAATTACATTTTATTTTATTTTGTTTATTTGTTTATTTTTTTGAGACAGAGTCTCTTCTGTCACCCTGGGTAGAGTGCTGTGGCATCATTATAGCTCATAGCAACCTCAACCCCTGGGTTCAAACAATCCTCCTGCCTCAGCTTCCCAAGTAGCTAGTACTACAGGTGCTTGCCACAACACCCAGCTAGTTTTTCTATTTTTAGTAGAGATAGGGTCTTACTTTTGCTCAGGGTGGTCTTGAAGTCCTAAGCTCAAGCAATCCCCTGCCTTAGCCTCCCAAAGTGCTAGCATTACAGGAGTGAGCCACTGCACCTGGCCTATAATTCCATTTTATTCAAAAAAATAAGTGTTTTCTAGGTAATGAATGATACATAGGAAAAAGCCTAGAAGGATATGTCTATATAATTTTTATTTATGTATCCATACACACAATTATATATATGAATGCTTGTTTCTAGATTTTTTTTATTTTTCTATTTGTGTTTTTAAAGCTTTCTAAAAAGAGCAAGTAATTAGCTGTATAATATAATATAAACCAGTAAAATTAAAACAACAAATATAATTAAAATATATTCCCAATAAAAGTTTTTATTTTTAAGAACTGAGATAATGCTATACATTTTTCAGGCCCCAATACTGAGTCTCAGAGAAGATAGGCGTGAGTAAGGAATCAAGTTCATCCCAGACCCTGCTTTTTCGCCTTCCAGTTTTCTCCTCTCCCATGCCTATTGTCCTTGTAGACCTTTAAAAGAAATCCCTTTGCTGATCATTTAATAGGATTTGGGGATGGAGCAAAAGAAAATAAATATATTCAGGCTGCCATCTCCACCAGGATGTCTGTACTCCCTATGATACAGATTAATCCTGTATCCCATTTGGTCCCCTTGCCCAGTAGTTCAGCCTCTAGTCTTGCAACTCCAACTCTTCAACTCTGATCCTTCATTTGCCCAGGTGCTCACAACCAAATAGGCACTCCAGACATGGCCAGACCGTCCAGGACATGAATGGTAGATAGTCCAATGGTGACCACATTGGTACAAATGGGTCTAGCAATATTCAGTAAATGTTCACTCTGTGCTAGGCATTGTGGAACCAGTCAGAGCATCCCTGCCAGCCAATCTTCTAACCCCTTTGGGAAAACAACACCCATGTGAAAAATGAAATGCCAATTAGAATTTTTCCCAGTGGGATACAATTGCAAAATGAGCAATATGGAAGGAATTAAACATGGAAAATGTTACAGAACCCTTTGACAAGTTATTATATTTTAAAGAACAGACTATAACATTGGGGATAATTATAGAAAACAAGCCAAAGAGAGAATAGAAAGAAAAACCATATATCAAAAATATTAAGAGTAATTATCTTTTTTCTTTTTGTTTTAGACAGAGTCTCACTTTGTTGCCCAGGCTAGAGTGCTGTGGTGTTAGCCTAGCTCACACTCAGCAACCTCAGAATCCTGAGCTCAAAGGATCCTCCTGCTTCAGCCTCCTAAGTAGCTGGGACTATAGGTGCCTGTCACAATGCCTGGCTAATTTTTTCTATTTATAGCAGAACTGGGGTCTCACTCTTGCTCAGGCTGGTTTCAAACTCCTGAGCTCAAGTAATTCTCCTGCCTCTGCCTCCCAGAGTGCTAGGATTACAGGAGTGAGCCACTGCACCTGGTCAAGAGTGATTTATTGTCTTTCAATGGTGGGAATGTTGGTTTTTTTCTAATTTTATATTTTCCATTATTCTACAACAGATTTTATCATTCTTATTTATTTTTCAAAAGTGCAATCATTTATTTTGTTTTTAAAACCAATGGAGGATCAATGTGAAAAAAACCCAACAACGTATATTTAAACATTTTATTGCATAATATAGAATGTGATCCTTTTAATTTTGTATGTTTTTGTTTTTTAAAAGTAGTTTCATTATTTTTATTACTTGAAACTAGTACATATTTATTGAAAAAAAAATACATTTGCAATAAGAAAAAACAAAAAAGAAAACTTTTCTCCTACCACCTAGAAAGAATCATAATTTCCGTTCTAGTCTTATTTCCCATGTATACACATAAAATTCACTTATTTAATTTTTATAAAAACAGGATCATACCAAATATACTATATTGCACACAGTTTCTCTTAATACTTCATGACCACAGTCCTGAGTCATTAATTTTCTTTGATCCTGCAGTGCCTCTCCATGGCAGCATTTTGAACTGAATAAGTAAATAGTCTTTCAATCCTTCAATCTGTGGGACTATTCTGTGCACTGCAGGACAGTCAGCATCCCTGCCCAGGCAGTTATTTCTTTTACAACCAAAAATGGGAGTGAGGTGCTAGACATGTATCTCCCTTCTGGTTGAGAATCAACCCCTCTTACAGCTTCATTTCCCAAAGCATATTCCTCAAAACACTTACCCTCAAAAGTTTGCATTAAAACTTAATGCAAACATTAAGTTTTAAAAGGTTCAGAACTCAAAAATGTTTCTTCTGTTTTGTTTGTTATTTATTATTTATTTGTTTGTTTGTTTGTTTGTTTTGAGACAGAGTCTTACTCTGTTGTCCCTGGCTAGAGTGCCATGGCATCAGCCTAGCTCACAGCAACCTCAAACTCCTGGGCTCAAGCAATCTTTCTGCCTCAGCCTTTCAAGTAGCTGGGACTACAGGCACACCTAATTTTTCTATTTTTGGTAGAGATAGGAGATCTCGCTCTTGCTAAGACTGATCTCGAACTTCTTAGCTCAAGGATCCTCCCATCTCAGCCTCCCAGAGTGCTAGGATTACAGGCATGAGCTAATGTGCCTGCCCCAGAGTTCAAAAATGTTTCAGAAAAAACAGCAAAAAATGTTACCACATGGAACAAAATCTTTCTGCTATAATCTGATTTCTTTCTTTCTTTCTTTCTTTCTTTCTTTCTTTCTTTCTTTCTTTCTTTCTTTCTTTTTTTCTTTCTTTCTTTCTTTCTTTCTTTCTTTCTTTCTTTTTTTTTTTTGCAGCTTTTTGGCCAGGGCTGGGTTTGAACCTGCCACCTCCGGCATATGGGGCCAGCACCCTATTCCTTGAGCCATAGGCGCCGCCCTTGATTAATTTCTTAAAATAAAATCCTGGGAATGGATACACTGAGTCAAAAGGAACATATGTTAAAAATCTTGCTATAGTATAGTAGGTAGGTATCTTCATTATTATTAAATACCATCCCTTTATTAACTAGATGAACAAACACAGACACTCCCCCTCCCCCCAGAAGTTACATGATCTTCCAGAGAACAGGTAGGATTTATTTATACATCCACAAAGGCCTTTGGGAGCTGAGACTCATGCAGTTTTAGGTAATACTCTGGCTAGGATGTGCACAGAGGAATGAGCACAGAATTCAGATAAATAATTGTTCTGTTCCTCTCAGTTTGGAGTTCTGACAATCTGTCACATAATAGCTGTGTGATCTCTCCTGTTCAGGTTCCTCATTGATAAGTGGGAACACTGAATAAAAAGTTAACAGGAAACTTTTCTTTCTCCACGAACAAATTACATTCCTAGCCCCATTTATCCTGGAAACCTGAAAGCCTGGTAAAAGTAATATGTCTGCTGTGTTATTGGGCAACATTGCTTATAGTGCAAATGACCCCTGACTGGTAAATTGTGTCTAGATGGGAGTGGTTATGAATGAACTATAAATAATTAGTGGAAAACAAGTTTTCAAACAGCCTTGACTACAGTGAATCTTGCAAATGAGCACTGCCCTTGCAGGATCCTGGAAGCTTTGCCTCTGGGATGCTATAAGATTTGGGACATGGGGAGTCTAAGCCAGGGACTCCCACCCATCATGGTCTTATTTCTCTGCACCTGGGCTATCACCTGTGTGGGCCACAGAACAGCTCTGGACCAGTGTGGTCTCCTATGACAACTCTTGCTGATGAGAGATACCTGAGGCTGTCCTGCTGGTGCACTGTTTCCTGTCCCTGCATCCTCCTAGGTGAAGCCAGTGCCATGCAGGCCTGTTTGGGTCTAGTGAGTCTGTCTGGTTGAGCCAGAGACGACCTCCTTAGGGGCTACTGGAGGAGATAATAGCATCTACCCCCGTGGTTGTGAGGTTTAAATGAAATAACATGAACAGAACTGTCAGATAACTGACAGCTATCTACCTCCTTCTCTCCATCTCCCACAAAATACCTGTTTTGGGGCTCTTCTCGTTTTTTCCTTGGTGGAGAAAGGTCTTCTTCTGACTTCCAATCTGAACAGTGAAGCCCTTTTTCCTTCTTCTTTCCTTTTTCTCCTTTGAGGGGTTCCGGGGAGTCTGAAAACAAAAGGGTGGGATTGGGCGGCGCCTGTGGCTCAGTGGGTAGGGTGCCAGCCTCATATACCGAGGGTGGTGGGTTCGAACCCGGGCCCCAGCCAAACTGCAACAACAATAACAACAACAAAAAGGGTGGAATTGCCTTTAACTAAACTGTTTCAGCAGAACCCAGCCTAACTTCAAGGAGGAGGGGCAGAGGGCAGAGACTAGGACAGTTGCGCACACCCCCAACACACACACAAATGCACATACAACATGAACATATCGATACATGTTTTCACACGTGTACTTTGGCACACACACGCCGATGCACTCATATTCACACAAATGTGTACAGATAGACATGTCTTATGTATCCAAACACATGAGCACACACACAGAGGTACATGTACACAAAAACTCACACATCTGTTTAAATCGTGCACTTGTATATACAAACACTGGCACTCCACACTAGCTACTCCCTGATACAGAGGCCATCTGTCATTCATTTAGTCACTCAACAGACATATATGCACTGAGTGCCTACTGTGAGCGAGGCACAGTCCTGTCCCAAGTGCTAGGAGAAAAACATCGTTCAAGTTAATCTTGCCCCCTCTCACCCAGCAGCCGCTTCCAGTTTTTGATGAGGACTTTGGCCAAGGACACCGCCTCCTTGTCTGAGCAGTGCTTCCGGAGCCCATTGACGGCAACTCCAATCCTGGTTGTCTGCAAAGTGAGAGGGTTTAGGGCTGGTCTGGGTGTGGGCATGCAGGACTGGCTGCCCTAATTGGCAGGTCCTGTCCCCACTCCACCACCACTTCCCTCTGAGCCTAGACACCCCACCCTCAGTGTGTCCTAGCTGAGATGATAACCCCTCCACTATAACTTAATCCCTGCCCTGCTGTCCTGACCAAGGGTAAGCCTCTACCTATGTTGACGGACAACTGGATAACCGCAGCTTTGGTGAAAGCTGAGGAAGGGGTTGGGGGTGAGGTGTAGGGGCCTTGGCTTACCATCAGGACCCCTCCCCATTTCTAGCCCTCTAGTAGTGTCTTTGAACTCAGGTTTTAACTTAGACCTCATCTCCGACTATCACACCTTGGGTCTGTGCTAATTTTTGAGAATTTCAGAACTTCCAGTAAATTTGGGAACTATGTAGGCCACACCGGGATTTAAAAATGGGGAGATGTTTCCCTTTCCCTGGACCACTGGCTTCTTGGAACCCACAGACCTGAGGCTCTGGGAATTAGGAAGTCAAGAAAAGCAAAGCAGAATTTCTCACACACCCAGCGTGCCTGGGGGCCACCTTGCCCCAACAGGATGCCTCAGGGTTTCCCTCTGCCCCACCCTAGGAGGTCTACACTTCAAGACCCCCTCTCCCAGGCACCTCCCTTTGAAGGTTTCCCCTACTAATGGGACACGGCCCGTGGAGGTTTCCCCCACCAGTGTCTTTTCCCCGCCTCCCCGCCACCCTGTGCAGGCCCTGGGTGTCCTGCCCCCACCCCACCTGTAGCAGCTGGATGGTCATCTGAGAGCTGTGCAGCTTCTTCAGCAGGTCCAGAGCCCCTTCCTATGGGAGGTCACATGAGAACTGAGGCCTGGGCTTCTGCCAGGCCGCCCTCTCACTATTGTGTGGTCTTGGTGAGGGGAGAGAGGGTAGGAGGATACAGACAGATGAGTGGCGAAGGATGGGCAAGAGGCAGGAGGAAGCAGAGAGCCAGGAAAGATTCCCTCCCAGGCCAGCACTCGAACTTCGTCCCTCACTATCCAGCTGGGTTCAAACCCCCTGAGCCAGGGTCCAGCCCTGCATGCTCACCTTGACCTCCAGCCTCAGGTCTGCTGTGCCTTCTACCCTCCCCTTCCCTTTTTCTTCCTCCAAAATGAATTACTTCCTGGCTTATTGCTGCTTGCCTGTCTCTAGCCTCCTTCTCTCATTTCTCAACTGTGAGCTTTGCAGGGTGAGAACTGTGGGCTTATTTTTGAAAGAAGAAAAAAAGACAGCTTTATGGAGGTTTAATTGACATGTAATAAACCATACTTTTTTTTTTTTTGAGATAGAGTTTCATTTTGTCACCCTCGGTAGAGTGCTGTGGCATCATAGCTCACAGCAACCTCAAACTCTTGGGTTCAAACGATTCTCTCACCTTAGCCTTTTGATTAGCTGGGACTACAGGTGCCTGCCACAACGCCTAGCTATTTTTAGACAGGATCTCACTCTAGCTCACGCTGGTCTCGAATTCGTGAGCTTAGGTGATCTGCCTGCTTTGGCCTCCCAGAGTGCTGGGATTACAGGCATGAGCTACCATGCCCGGCCGCTAACTCACACATTTTTGCAGTGTACAATGTGATGAGTTTTGACATATATACAGCCATGAAACCATCACCACAATCAAGATAAGAACACAGCCATCATCCCCCAAAGTTTCTTCATGCCTTTGTAATCCATCCCTTCTTTCACCCCAATACCAGACAACCACAATTCTGCTTTCTGTCACCATATGTGACCTCATTTGTTTGTTTTGAGACACAGTCTCACTCTGTTGCTTAGGCTAGAATGCTATAGCATCAGCCTAGCTTGCAGCAACCTCAAATTCCTTAAGAGATCCTCCTGCCTCAGCCTTCTAAGTAGCTGGGACTACAGACACCCGCCAGTTAATTTCTCTATTTTTGGTAGAGATGGGGATCTCAATCTTGCTTAGGCTGGTCCTAAACCCCTGAGCTCAAGGGATCCTCCCACTTCAGCCTCCCAGAGTGCTACGATTACAGGCATGAGCCACTGTCCAACCATGACCTTGTATTTTTAAGGATTTTATAGAAAGAGTATGTATGGCATGAACTCTTTTTTGTCTTCTTTTGCTCAGTATAATCACTTTGGGACTCATCAATATTGTCTTTATATCAACAGATTCTCTTAATTACTGAGTAATTTTCCATTTTATGTATGTTCCACCATTTGTTTATCCATTCACCTGCTGTTGGGACTTGAGGATACGTTCCAGTTAGAGAGTACTACAAATTAGTCCCCCCGACTCAGGGTCTTGCTCTATCATCCAGGCTGGAGTGCAGTGGCATTATCATAGCTCATCACCTCCAACTCCTATGATTTTTTTTTTTATTGTTAAATCATAGCTGTGTACATTAGTGCAATCAAGGGGTACAATGTGCTGGCTTCCTATACAATCTGAAATATTCTCATCAAACTGTTCAACGTAGCCTTCATGGCATTTTCTTAGTTATTGTATGAAGACATTTGTATTCTGCCTGACTTTTTTTTTTTTTTAGAGACAGCGTCTCATTTTATCGCCCTTGGTAGAGTGTCATGGCGTCAAGAGCTCACATCAACCTCCAACTCCTGGGCTTAGGCGATTCTCTTGCCTCAGCCTCCCGAGTAGCTGGGACTACAGGTGTCCACCACAACGCCCAGCTATTTTTTGTTGCAGTTTGGCCGGAGCTGGGTTTGAACCTACCACCCTTGGTATATGGGGCCGGTGCCCTACCCACTGAGCCACAGGTGCCGCCCACAACCTCCAACTCCTAAGCTCAAAAGATCCTCCTGTCTCAGCCTCCCGAGTGGCTGGGACCATAGGTGCATACCACCACACCTAGCACCCAGCTAATTTTTATTTTTTTCATAGATACGGGGTCTCCTGATGTTGCCCAGGCTGGTCTCAAACTCCTGGCATCAAGCAATCCTCTCACCTTGGCCTCCCAAAGTGCTGGGATTATAGACGTGAGCCACTGCGTTCAAGTCTTTCTGTGGACAAATACTTTTACTTCTTCTTGAATAAAGAGAACTGTTTCAATCTCTGAGACTTTTGGGGTCAGCATAGAGCTCAGTGCTCCCTGAGTGCACGAACTTGTCAATGACTAAAGCAGAAAACAGAAGGTGAGGGGGGAAAGGGGAGGCTCAGATTTGAAAATCTATAGGATGTCAGACTCTGAATATCCCCTGTCCCATTTCACCCTTCTCCTTCCTCCTACCCACTTCCTAGAAGCCAGTCCTGGCCTCTTGTCCT
The DNA here is from genome assembly GCA_963574355.1 of Loris lydekkerianus. Taxonomy (NCBI): domain Eukaryota; kingdom Metazoa; phylum Chordata; class Mammalia; order Primates; family Lorisidae; genus Loris; species Loris lydekkerianus. The sequence continues at coordinate 45,623 of CAUYPK010087889.1, read as the reverse complement.
AAGATCAGTTACCTGGGGAGCTGGGACTGTGACCTGTATGTCCCTTTTTTAGCTCCAACTTTGTGATTCCAATCCCTACTCTGCCAGGGCCTGGACCATGTCCCACGGGCTGCCCTCTGTCATTCCTCAGCCTCCCTTGGGACTTGGGTTCACAGTATGTTGTCAGAAGCCTGACCTGCAGATAAATGTACACATGAACTTGGAGGTGTGCAACTCCATTTTTCCATTAATTAAAGGCACACTATGTGCTGGGCATTCTTCTAAGTATTTTCCTTGCATTTTCTTGTTTAACTTTCATAACAACCCTATGAGATAGGTCCTATTTACTATCCCATTTTTTTTTTTTCATGGTGAAGCATGATGTTTATTTTGTAAGCAGGAAAAATAAGACACAGCAACTAAGTGAATTGTCCAAAGTTACGTGTAACACTAACAGCAAAACCAGGACAAGAATGGGAGCCATTTGACGTTTGTATCCCATTTTTACAGAATTATTATCCATTGTTACAGAAGAGCAATCCAAAAAACAGAGAGGCTAAGTAATTTGCCCAAGGTTATATACACTTTGTAAGGAGCTGAGGTGGAATTCAGGCCTTTAGGGCTCTAACCACCATACAACTCTACTTATAGGCATAGATCTGTCTAATCATGTATAATCATGGAATGTCAACATTGGTAAATGCAGTGGCATGCTGGTCAACATTTAATAATCAGGGTGGTGCCTGTGGCTCAGTGAGTAGGGTGCTGGCTCCATATACCTAGGGTGGCAGGTTCAAACCCAGCCCTGGCCAAACTGCAACAAAAAAATAGCCAGACGTTGTGGTGGGCGCCTGTAGTCCCAGCTACTTGGGAGGCTGAGGCAAGAGAATCACCTAAGCCCAAGAGGTTGCTGTGAGCTGTGATGCCACAGCACTCTACTGAGGGTGACAAAGTAAGACTGTCTCTAAAAAAAAAAAAATTAACAATCAGTTCTCAGGGAAAACATACTGACTTGTAGTGTTTGCCAATTTCTGTGGTGTAAATACTCCTCCCATGTCCACTTGCAATCTACCAACATACCATCACTGAAGGACATATTAGGAAAAGATATATAATACTATACCATTATATATTATTTCCACCATACAGCTCTAATAGAAGTGAATTACCTACCCATAAAAGGTAGTAAAAATAAATAGAAAGTGATGATTTTAGAGGATTTAATACACATGCCTTTGTTTTTATAAGCAGATAATTTGATTTTTTAATAATGACTGTGTTTAACAATCAGCTAGCAAAATTCCAATTCACAGTTGGCGTCAAGCCAGTTTCCACTCACTACTGGGTGTATGAATCTGTGTATTACAGCTATATAACTGGGCCATACTGGAGAATAATGGCCATGAGCCTGAGTTGTAGCTCAGTTCACAAAGCCTTAAGCATACATTGTCAGGTGTGTCTCTGCACACATATGTGGGATGTGTACCCAGTAGTATCTCTGGTCTAGGAGTGAATGGCTCTAGGCACAACTGTGTCTATTTGTCTTTGCAGGATGCCGTCTGTATGACATCTGAATGTGTAAATGCGGGTGTTTGCTCAGACTGGAGCTTTGCATGTCTGGCTGCACTGTGTTGAGTGCCCACGTGTGTGTGTGGCTGTCTTTGTGTATCTTTCTGTAACTATAATGGTCAGTGTGTGTCACAGCACTAACTGTGTCTCATATGCAGTTAGTTTTGTAGTTGCTTGTTTAGCTATTGTTGTGCGTGGGTATGTTTGCGTGGCTATGTCCATTAGTTTGTAATGTGCACGCGCAGCTGTGACTGTAGGTGCTTGGTTGTATGTTTGAAGCTGTTTCAGTTGGTGCATGCTCTGAGCATCTGCCAAAGCCCTAAAGTGCTAGGAGTCTAGCAATTGGCAGTAAATCCCAGGCTGGAGCTGCAACGTGGAGGATCTGTCTTATTACAGGAAATGTGTCCTCCTCGGCCTAACCACCACTGGGCGGGCCCAGTTTCACTCCCAGAGCACGCCCCACCTTTCTCGGCCAGATGCCCAGAGCTTAGTGCCCACCCAGATGCTGCTGAGAGCCCAGGCGCAAACGTGGCCATAAACTGGCTCCATCCTGCTGAGACCCTGTGGCCAGACTTGCATCTTTCCTGGAGATGGCTCTGGCCACTTCCACAGGAACCCATCCCCAGGGATACCATTTCCTCTTCCCACTTCACAGAAGAGGAAACTGAGGCCCAGAGAGGGAAGTAGAATGGCATGCCTTGGGCCATAAAAGAAGTGAGGAGGGAGGCCAAGGCAGGTTCCTTCCTCTTCAGTCAGAGAACACTACCCCACCCCAGCTGCCTTTCACTGGGTCTCCTATGCTTCCCTACCCCACCCTACCCCTCTCACCCAGAGGCCCAGAATTTCTTTCCTGGCCCAAGCCTGAGCTCAGTAAGGGGCTGGGCTGGGATAACCTGTTCACTTGAAATGAAGCTGGGGAAGTCCTCCCATGACTTAAGGCTCAGTTATACTGAAGATTTTGGAGGAGCCTGGAATAGGGGTGGGTGGAGGCAGAAAAGGGTGAAGGGGTGAGAGCTCCCAGCACTCTGCAGGTTTATACTGAACCTTTCTGGGTTTTACTCAGTTGTGTAGAAGCAGGTCTCATTCATCAGTTCTTTCCAACCAAGCACCAGTTGGAGTCTTACTACCGGCTTTACAAATCTGTCTGTTCAATCCCCACCACTGCCAGCAGGAATGCAGTGACACCCCTTGCCCTGGGGCGGGTAATTTCATCTCCTCAAAAATAAAGCAACTTTGGTACTGGCCTTTATATGGACACCAACTCATTACTGCAGAGAGTACCCTAGGGCCTCTGTAAAGCCACCCCTCCCTCTGGCCTTGGCCACTCTTTTGTGCTCTAAAACCTTCCTTAGGGTCTCTCCTTTTCCCAAGCTCTGGGGTCACAGGGTGTACTGGAAATGCAGGCCCTGCTGCACAGGGTTATGGATGGTGGGAGGAAGAGGACCCTGGGCCAGGGCAGGGTGGAGAGGCAGGGCTACCAGGCTCCCCTCTCTTCTCTTCCCTCTCAGGGTGAGTGAGCCCAGGCCCTTCAGGACCCAAGGCCAAATTTACTTTGGCCAGGCGACCAGGCAGCCAAGGCAAAGGTCAGGGGAGATCAAACATTAACTTTCAGCGGCTCTGGGCCTCTGGGCTCCTCAGGTGGGGACAGTCAGTCTTAATTCACACCCCACCCCCACCCTTCCGAGTCCAGCTTCTTCCCTTGTGGCCTAGGCCTCCAGTCCCACTCCTCCCACCCCCGCCCCCGCCCGCAGGCCCCCGCACCTGTTCTGCCTCCACCCGCCTGGGCCCCACCCCGAGGCTAGGGAAAGAGAAAGTTGTGAACAGAACTGGTCTTGGCATTGCAACGCTGTGGGGTCGCGGGATCGCTGCTTTTTGCTTTTCTTCCTCAGATCCACTCCGGGGTGCGGAGGAATCGCAGCTGAGCACCTCTTCTCAGACCAAGTTTCTCTGCCCCTTCTCCGGCCACCCAGAATTTGGCCCTCCTCCCTCCCCGCCATCGCTGCTGCTCCCCGCCTGCTTTGCACACGCCTTAGAGTCCCAGGACTACGAAAGTCCTTTCCCAGGACCGTGTCTCTTCTCCCCCTTTCCGGGCCCCGCACAGGCGGCTCACGGGTGAACCCTACACGTCCAAGGGGGATGTGAACAAGCCGTGCCTCGGAGGCCCGTACGATCCTCCTGGCGCCCTGAGCCATGCACACGCCCACCCCGCGGTGCCCAGCAAGTGTCCCCAAGGGGCCCTGGGCCTTGCACCAGCCACGCCTCCCTCGGGTCCTAGAGTCCCGCACGCGCCTGCCGGGTGCCCAGCCAGCTCGCGCCCCCTGGAGTCGCTCGCTCGCGCCGCGCCTCCTGAGGGCGGGAGCAGTGGCCCAAACTCTGCAGCCTCACCATGTTCTTCCTGGCCACCATCTTCTCCAGCTTTTTGGCGATCCTCAGCAGCTCCTCTTCCTGGCCCATGTTGGCCCGCGACGCCCGGCGGGACGAGGGGCGCTGGGGTAGCAGCCGGGCCTGGTGGCAGGAGGCGCCAGGCGGAGGGCGGTGGACCCGCGCGGGACCCAAACACACACTACACGCACGCCTGGCGGGGGCGGGGCTCCCCATACACCTCCCCCCCCGCGCCAGCCCGCCAGCCCGCCAGCCTTCCGACCGTGGGGGGTGGGGTGGCGTGCACTAAATATAGACTTCAAGGACTTGCCCGGGCGAAGATTGCCCTATCCGCCGCGTTGGGCTTCAGCGGAGAGGCGAGGCTGTGAGAGGGAGCCCCTCACCTTCGGGCTAAAGGGAGATTTGAGGAAGAGGACTCTCTGGCGATCAGGGACGCGGCTGTCCCGGGGCGCAAGAGATCGTGGCGTAGAGTGCACCTGAGGGTGCTCCAGGAGCTCCAGGAGCTCCAGGGAGAGTTCTGGGCTCCTGCGTCTGTGAACCGCTGCAGGGAAAAGCGGGAGGACTCAGTTCCCTCCCTATGCCCAAGTGGAGGCAACTCGTTGCGCTGGGATCTTTTTTTTTTTTTGTGCAGATCACATAAGTCTTCACTCATTCCTTCGTGCACACTGCCAGTGCGCGCCACTGTATACAAGCTCTGTTTAGGTCTGTATACCCCTGAACTCAGTTTGCTCACTATCTGCTTTGTTAGTGAGGTTTTGCATTTCTTTCTTTCGAGACAGAGTCTCACTTTGTTACCCTCAGTAGAGTGCCATGACACCATAGCTCACAGCAACCTCCAACTCCTGGGCTCAAGCGATTCTCTTGCCTCAGCCTCCCAAGTAGCTGGGACTCCAGGCCCCTGCCACAACGCTGGCTATTTTCGGATTTGAACCTGCCACCCTTGATATATGGGGCCGGCACCCTACCCACTGAGCAACAGGCACCGCCCAAGGTTTTGCATTTCTAACAAGCTCCCAAGACTGCTGGGCCCAGCGCTATACTCTGAGCAGTGAGGGTTTGGGAGATTTTTGAGCGCATCAAACTTTGAGAAATACTGATCAAGGTGTATGAGTGCCCTTTATTCAGCATCAGACCGGTGTCTCCCCAACGGGGACGAGTTTGGGAGGTCATCTTGGTGCAGGATGGCATCTTGTGCCACCTCCCCCAGCTGTGCACAGATCTGCCTTCCTGTGGAAGGACCTCAAACTATCCCCTACAGACCCAGTTCTCTTCCTAAAGGAGTTTAATTGCTCTTCCTGTGAAAGGGATGGGGACTCAAGGACCAGGAGAGGAGGCATGAAAAGTGGTTTTTAGTGTGTGTAGGTTGGGGAGCTATGCAAGCTTGGAGTGTTCAGTGAAATCTCCAGATTTGCCTGAGAACCTAAGAGAACCCCATCCCAGCTTGAGTCACAAAGACAGCCTGGTATAAACACCTATTTTCAAACTAATTTGGGTTTTTTCGATTCATTCTATAAGTAAGTAGAGTTCAAGCAATGAACAAGACAGACACAGTCCCAGCAAGCTTGAGACTCAGACTGTGTACAAGAGAAACCTTGAAGAAATACAGACATGGTAAATTACTGCAGTTACCACAGCTGGGGTGAGGGGTGGGGAATCAGGCCAGTTGCTACCTCTGGGGGGCCCTGGACCAGTTGGGGTGTCTTCTCTGCAGAAACAAAGTTTAAACTTTGGGCTAAATTGCAGAGTGAGAGTTAGGAGAAGGAAGAAGTGTTCATGTAAAAGAGGAAGAAGATTCATTCATTCATATAACATGTAAATTTACTGAGCAAATAGTATGTGCCAGGCAGTTCTAGATCTGGACATTCAGAAAGGAACGAAATAGTCCTCTTGCAGTTCTGTATATGCAAAACTCAGGGATGGGAGGGTACTTCGTGTGTCAGTGTTAAAAGAACCAAAAAATTTGGTGTGGGTGCAGCCCAGAGGTGAGAAGGGTGTGGGGAGAGGCAGTGGGTAGGACCTGAGATAGCTTCCCACATTTCTCTGATTGCAGGCTCTGGGGCAGGCAGGGAATTGATGGTCCCAGAAGGGACAACTGCAACCAGCAAGAACCCAGAGTTGGTAGTAAAGACCCAGTTTCTTTACTTGCAATGGGACAAGTTGAAGGCATGTTCTAATCAATACTATCTCATAGGAGCCCAGCAAGATTAAAACTCCTTGTTGCCCACAGTGGTAACCCCTGATTAATACATTCTTTGTTGTATTAATTTGTTTCACTTTTCTACTCCTTCATTGTGGTTCCTGGGATCACCTCACAAATAAACCATTTGCCCCCCCGAATCCTTGTCTCAGGTACAATCGACAGGAATGGCAGCAGAGGACCATGGCAGGGACAGGACTTCAGGTCTCCAGACTTCTAGTCCAGTGTTCTTTCCGGGTTTCTCAGCCTGGGCACTATTAACATCTTGGCCAGGATAATTTACTATTGTGAGGGGCTGACCTGTGCACTATAGGATGCTCAGCAGTGTCTCTGACCTTTGTCCACTACATGCCAGTAGCACCCTCCAGTTGGGAACAATCAAAACTGTCTTCTGCTTTGCTGTCCTCTGGGGCAAAACACCCCCATTGCAAACCACCACCCTATACCAGGCTGTCTCCCCTCTTAGATCCAGAAAAAGAATTCTAGACTCCCAGATTCCTTTCCCTTCCCTGATATTCTTCAGATCACATAAATGGAGCCACTGGAGTTTATCCCCCAAGATCTTTTATTAGAGATGAGTGAAATAACAAGTCTGAGATGTACAAAAGCAGACACTTGAGGCTCAAAAGACAACACACACAGAGCAGTCAGGTCTTTAGAGTAAACAGCCCAGCCACCTCAGCCAGACCACCACACTGGCCACAGGCACTCTCTGACCTCTCTGCTCGGCCTGACCCATCGCTGTCAGGGTCCAACACCCAATAAAGCTGAGATGTTAGTGGCCGATGATGGCTTAGGTTTGCTTTCTAATTGGGGCTTTCTACTTGGTTTTTAATCAGGGCTGAGCAATGGTGAAATTTCAACCTTGAAGTCTCTGCTTCCCCATTTCTAGAGTTCTCCTTTCTTGGTCCCTCACTTCCCCAGATTAGAAGCTTCCTAAGTTGACCAAGAGAAACAGAAGTGGGGATCAATCAGCCCAGACCATTCCTTTCCTTCTTGCTAAGCCAAGGAGACAGGCAAAGTAGGTGAGTCCTACTCCACTACATGGCTGGGGAGCATAATCTGGAGAGCCCATGGAAGGCTGTGCTGTTCCTCAAAAGGAGTGACATTCATTTAACAGCCAATGCAGCACAGGTGGGTATTGGGCTGAGGACAACTGCAGTGGTCATGCAGGTATAAACCAGCTGATTATCCTGGTTTATATATGTACCTGCCCCTGAACCTGGAACCATCCCCTCAGAATCTGGCCCTGCCCATTCCCAAGCCGGAACCTTGATACCAGCTTCCCACCATCAGGGCCCTTGTCTTATTCGTGTGGCTTCTGAAGTGCTTAACACAGGTCTGGACATAGAGCTGGAATTTAGTAAAGGGACAACTGAATGACAGAGAAGACAGTCCTAGTCTGGCAGAGTCTCTGATATAGAAGTGAATGATGAAGGAGGGTGATCCTATTCCTATGAAGCTCCTAGACCAGTGGTTCTCAACCTATGGGTCGTGACCCCTTTTTAACAATGAAAGTACATTGTGGCATTAGGAAGGTTGAGAACCACTGCCCTAGACTGATGAGAGAAGCATAGTCCTGACCTGACAAGGAATTGAAGTTTCTGCAGCCGAAGCCAGCTTAGGCATACTCAGATCTAGCCACAGGGCTCCCTGGCCCCTGCGAGGTAATGAGAGCAGAAATAATTGCCATCAGCCCTAACAGGGAAGGGCCTCTGTTTTGGGCAGTGGCATGGCCCGTGGCAGGACGAAGGCCAGCCACAGAGGCACAAGAGACACAGACAGTAAACCCACGAGAATGAACACCTCAGTTCCCCAGTTTTGTGAGCTCATATCCCAGCTCTGAACATCGGCGTGCAACATGGGGTATGCAGGGGCCAGCAAGGAGCTAGTCTTGCAAAAGTTGCACAGAACTTGCTGAGAGGACTCCAGTCCTTGAACCATCTCCTTCTGTGAAGCCAACCTGTGAAAAAAGAATGAAACTGACATTTTGTAGGTAGCTGTTACATACCAGATGTTTATCTCACTTAGTTTCACACCTACCCTATTTTGGGTAGATTAAATTATTCTCATTATACAGACAATGAAACTGAGGCTTAAAGAAGTGAAACCACATACCCAAGATCTTCTCACTTTATTTTTATTTTATTTTTGAGACAGAGCCTGGGTAGAATACTGTGGCATCACAGCTCACAGCAACCTCCAACTCCTGGGCTCAAGAAATTCTCCTGCCTCTGCCTTATAGGCATCCACCACAATGCTCAGCTATTTTTTGGTTGCAGCCGTCATTGTTGTTTGGCAGGCCCGGGCTACATTTGAACCCACCAGCTCAGGTGTAAGTGGCTGGTGCCTTAGCTGCTTGAGCCACAGGCACCGAGCCCTTCTCACTTTAAAGCCTGAGCTCTTACTAACATGACCACCACCACAACAGGCATCCATTAGCAGCCATGATGAATACTTGATTTTCAGGGCAATAATGGAATTGAATATGGACAAAGATTTGTGTCTCGTGCCTAACTTTGGTGGGCTGAGCTGATGATCCCCAGAGAGACCCAGCTTCTGCCCCTGCTATTTCCCACTCCCAGTACAACCAATGCCATCCCCGAGGAACCCGTAGGGGGAACAAGGAGCAGAGGCGGCTTCCTTTCCACCACAACTGGCTCTGACCTATGCCCATCCTAGGCTCAATTAAATACATATAATTGTTGGAACTTTGTACTTCAGCAGCGAGAAGCCAGATTAAGGATGACAGCTCCTGCTCTGTCTCTGTCATATCCCATTATGCCTGGGATCTGGAAGTCCCTATGGATTCCAGGAGACTTCCTCTACAAGGAGAGCCAGGCACACCAAGGACTAGTACCCAACTATCCTAATCCTGCCTCTTCTGCAACAACAGGCCTGGGTGAGACAGCTTTGCTTATCTGCCCCTGGAGAGAGCTTGGGCCTTATCAGCTCTGCCCTTAAAGCCCTTAAAGCCTGGGCTCTCCTCAGCCTGGGCTGGAGAAGGGAAAGAGGAACATCAGGACAGAGATCAGCCAAACTGCAGCTGCCTAGGCCAACGGTACTCCAACCATGGGGAGGATGCCTACCCCAATATGCCTACTTTTGACCACTCTGCCTTCCAGGCACCTTACCATTACCGCCCCTTGAACCACAGTCCCAGTGCTCCTACCGGCATGTTTCTCCTAGGCAGAGGCTGCCTGGCTGAGGAACCATCTTCCAGGCTCCGGCCTCCCCGCCGGTAGGAGCGAGTGCTCTCTGAGCTGGAAGGCAGGGAAAGGCCAGTGTGACCCTGGTGCCCAGAGAGCCCCTCAGAGTGGGAAGAAAGGGCTCAGGTACACAGCAAGCCTGGATGGGTGGGTAGAGAGTCCACAAGGGCCCTGGGCTGGGTCTATCTCAGGGTCAAGAGGCCTGGAACTGACCTCTAGAGGGCGCTGGGCTATCCCCAGGTCTGCCTCTCCCAAAACTCCAGACTCAAGGGTTTGCAAGGGAAGGAGAGTACTAGATTCTGGGTTAGAGGTGGGGACAGAGAGAAGACCCCACTGACAAGCTGCAGGGGTGGGACTTAGCCTTCTCTACTCAACTTCACAGCCAGGGTCCCTGGCTTCTCCCCAGATCTCCAGGGCAGACTTAGGAACAGGTATGTGAAGGGGGTAGGGGTCTAATCACCCTCTACTAAGGAACAGCAATTCTGCATAACTCCTAGGCCCCAGAGTTGGCCTAGTCTTTAAGCAGGGACTATTTAGAGGTGGGAAATAAATGGATGCTTAGAGAAGTCAAAAGACTTGCCCAGGTTGCACAGGTGGGCGCTCACTAACCTGAACTTGACAGGAGGATACATCTCTGAAACGGTGGTCCCGGATGTCAGGCTATGGCGAGAAGTCCCTGGGGGCTCCCGGAGACCCTCGTCAGAGCTGGATGGGGCTTGGCTGGGCCCCCCAGGCTCCATGGGGCTTGTGAGGCTAGAGGAGGAGGAGGCTGGACTTCCCAGGCTCTCAGGGGCCTCAGAAGTCTCTGAACTCAGGCTGGGGACTTCGGAACGATCTGGAATGGGAAATGATAAAGCCTATCTTTATCACTTACTCCGTGCTTAATTTCAAAGCAGTCTTTGGCCTCTAGGACCTATTGAGGTTCTCTGCCAACTTCCTGTTCTCTGTCTACTTCTCCATCATTCTCCTTCAGCTACAGCATTCATTCACAATGGCTAGCATGGACCCACTTTCTTTGCTTCTGCTCATTCCCTCTCTTCAGTCTGGACTCGCCTGCCTAGCCCTCACGCTCAGAATCAGACTACCCCAATGAGGAAGTCATCCTAAACCACTCCCAATCCCAACAGGGCATTCTCCCCCCCTCCATGGACCTCCCAGAACCAGCCTGTTCATTCGTTCAACAAATATAGTTCTTGAGAACAGCCAGGCTCTGGGATAGGTGCTAGAGAAACAATAGTAACAAAATATTCAAAGTCCCCATCCTTTGGGGACTTATGGTCTATATAGCATTGTGCCTTGGATTATGATGAATTTCATTCCAGTTTTTTTTTTTTTTTGAGACAGAGTCTCACTTTGTTGCCCCCAGTAGAATGCCATGGCATCACAGCTCACAGCAATGTCAAACTCTTGGACTCAAGTGATTCTCTTGTTTCAGTCTCCCAAGAAGCTGGGACTAAAGGCACCTGCCGCACCGCGCAGCTATTTTTAGAGATGAAGTTGGTCTGGCTCAGGCTGGTCTCAGACTCATGAGCTCAGGCAGTCCACCCACTTCGGCCTCCCAGAGTACTAGGATTATAGGAGTGAGCCACTGCACCCAGGCTTCATTTCACTTTTTATCTTCCCAACTAGACTGTGTCTTGGGAGCCCTCAAAGGACTCAGCGATATAGTGGATGCTTGATAAATTCTTTGCTCTCTTTTTACTTTGGTGAAGCATTGAGGAATTTGGAATAGGAGAACTGGATTTGAATCCTATATCAGGGACTTAGCTGTGGGATCTCAAGCATGTTACTTAACATCTCTGTTTCTTTACCTATAAAGGGAAGATGAGGATGGTATGGACTAACAAATACACTCTTAGCTCAGTGCCCGAGCACATAATAGGCCCTCAGTGCAGGGCATGATAAACATTTTTCTGGGCAACGAACCATACCTCCACTGGCATGCCTCACACTTCCTTGGACTATGGTCCGAGAAGAGTTTTTGACAGGCAAAGGTGGGGGGCAATCCTCATTCTGGCTCTGAGGGGTAGCTGATCCCAGGCTGGTGACGGTCTCATAGGTCTTGTTGCTGATATCCAGCCTTCCAGTGACCCAGCGGGCATGGGCTGGGGGCTTCAGAGGGCAGCGCTAAGGGGGCAAAGTGTGGGAGGGAGGACATCCTGGTTCCTCCATTTCAGCCCTGCCCCTCCCCACACCAGGCCCACTCTGGCTCTTTCCTTCTGCCACCTAGAGGCCTGAGTGGCAGGGCCTGGGACCTACCTTCTCTTCCTCATCCTCCTCACTGTCAGAGCCAGGCTCTGTTGAAATTCCCCAGGGGTAGTCCAAGTGCAGAGGGAAGGCGAGGGTCCCAGCCTGGGCGTGCTCCAGCTGCCAAAAACAAAGGCTTGGCAGTTCAGAGGTCAGGGGCTCAGGATGGAGAGAGTAAGGGTCAGGGGCTCCTCTCCTCCCATAAAATCTTACCAGCTCCTCACACTCCTTGTGCTGCTTCTTCCTGGCTATGTCTAGGGCTGTCTCTCCTGCCTCGTTCACTGTGAGTGGGTAAAGTCAGGGGTCATGGTCAGGGTCAGAGACATTACAGCTTAGAAATTAAGATGGGCCTCTGGGTTTGAATCCTGGTCCTGCCACTTTCTGGCTAACCTCAGATAAGTTACTTAACCTGTCTGGGACATAATTGTCTCATCTATGAAATGAATACAAAACTTCTAACTACTTGACAAGGTTTTGTGAGGATTAAATTAACTAACATGTGTAAAGCACTTGGCCTATTACCAGGCACATGTTAAACAGTAAATGGTAGATATAATCATTATTATTCAGATTCAGCTAGTATTTATCTGGCTAGGTACCTTCAAAAATACTATTTTATTTATTCTTTTAGCAGGCCTATTAGGTCGGTGGTATTATTCTCATTATAAGATGAGGAAACTGAGGTTCAAGAAATGAATGACAAGCCCCCCAATGTCAGAGATGTTGTCAGAAGCAAGCCAGGATTAGAACCCAAGTCTTCCAGAAGTCCCACACATGGAGTAGCCAGGGATGGGAGTCTGATGCAGGAGGTATTCGAGTCCCACCTGTGCTGACAGAAGCTCTCCCCTTCAGCAGCAGCTTGAGGCAGTCGGGCTGGTTGCAGAGTACAGCATAGTGAAGAGCAGTGTTCCCATCAGTAGCCTTGGCATCCAGGTGCCCACTGGGGGAGGAGGGTCAAGAGAGAAAGGAAGGGGAACATACTAGTGATGGTAGAGGTCAAAGCCAGGGATGGAAAGAAGGAGCAGAAAGGAAGGAAGGAGAGTTGGAGAAGAGGAAGGAAAGAAGGGGGCAGCATGAGGAGGTAGGCAGACCGTAGTGAGTGCTCACCCATTCTGGATGATGAAATCCACAAGAGGCAGGGAGGCCTGGTTGGTGACTTTGACAGCCAAGTGCAGGGCAAGCTCTCCAGGTGCCTGAATACACATCCGCACCTCTGAGTTTCTCCCAGTTCACCTGCTCCCAGCCCAACATTACTCTCTTGAACTCTTGCTGCCCCCTGACATCCCAATATGAAGCTGCCAGGATCCCTGAGAGATGGAACCTTAGTTTTGGGAGGAAGGTGAAGGACTATTCCCTCCCCGTTTCTTTCCATGATTCTTCCTCCTCTGCCCCCAGCAGGTGTTTCCCAAACTCAGTTCTTGGCCCTGGGCTCCTCTCCCGGCTCTTTCGTCTCCTCTGAGACCTCAGCAACCTCATGCTTTCAGCTGTTGCTCATATATGCAGCCTGTTCCAGACTCTTACCTCACCTACGTGCTGTTCCCTCACTACCCTCTGAACAGCCTGCCCAAATACCAGACAGATGGCTCAAAGACATCAAATTTTTGATGTCCAAATAGTGACTCTTGTCAATTTATTCTTTCCAGTGCCTCTGACACCCTTTCTCCCTGCTCACATGTTTGTTACTGGAATAGCCAATGAAGTGAATTTTCCTGCTGTAACCTGACCTACCCTTTCCCATTTCCAAGGCTATTCAAGTAAAAGAAAAAGATACTAGCATTTATTGCACACTCATTATGCACTAGGCCCTTTATATACATGACTTAATTCTCACTTCAAACCTGTGGGTGCTTTATAGATAAGGTCTACTTTATAGATAAGGAAATGAAACTCAGAGACGTAAAGTAACCTGTCCTGGATCATATAGCTAGGAAAAAACAGAGCCAGGATTCGCACACAGGTCTGATTGACTGAAGCTGTGCTTTTTTTCCATTTATCCCTCTGATAGGTAAGATTTGAGCAGGTGCTAGAGGTGGAGCAGAGGGGAGTAACAGCTGGTCTTGGAGAACTATGGAATTACGTAAATACTCCATAGTTAGGTAGGTTATAAGTGGCCCTTGTACGGGGTTCTCACCTGTGTGTCAGACCCTGGCAGTGGCTGTCCAAAGTCTTGTCCATTGGCAAAGGCCTCCAGTATGGATAGGAGGTCCCTGTTGCAGATGGCTGTCCGGAGTCTCTGGGGCTCAGGTGTGGACCGACGGGCAAACCTATGTTCCACATACTTGGCCACAATGTAGTCCCTGCGGGTACTCCTACCAAAAACCACCACAGGATCTCAGCAAGGATGGTTTCCACCCAGCTGACCCCTGGAACCATGCCACTGGAGACACAGATATCCTTTCCCTTACAGACGTCCAGATCTGGGGCTCCCCTCTTCCCAGAATTCTAATTCATGATCCTTCTGAGAACCCAGGGGCTGGGGAGGCAGAATCCCCTTGTCAGGACGCCCCTCCATCCGAGAATCCCCTTACATGTCACTTTCAGCTGAAGGTTTAGGGCCGCCGTGTGAGGGTAGCTGGGCCTCCATGACCTCATTGAACCTCGTGTTTCCTATATTTAAGGCCAGCTGGGGTAGTAAGAAGGTGTGGGGGTCGTGGTAAAGGCGGATGGTTAGATCAGAGCCCCCTGGAGTTGCGAGCCTCCAGAGGCCCCGCCCCTCGATCGCACTCCCGGTCCAGGTCCCGCCCCTGACCACCACTTTCTGGCTTCTCCCAGCCCACCTCGGCCTGGCCCCACCCTAACCCCTACAAGCCCTGGCGGAGGCCGTCAGCCCAACCCCCGCCCCCTATCCGAACCACACCCCCCACTCTTCCTCCCTCCGGCCCAGGCCCCGCCCCCGTCCTTACCAACAACTCAGAGGGGCCCAGCAGGTCCAAGGTGAGGGACTGCATGCGCGAGAAGCGCACGCCCAGCTCGCGGTGCACGCCGGAGCACTGGATGCAGGTGAGCACGCCCAGGTTGGTGCTGAGCCACGTGGGATCTGCGGAGAAAGGCAGCTCAAGGCTGGAGGTGCGGGGTCCCTGTCCTCCACTCCCTCCTCCCTCCTGTCCTGGCCCGTCCCGGCCCACCTGCAGCCCCGCAGTCGCAGCACTGGCTGTTCCCGGGTCTGCTCTTCACCTCAGCGATGAGCAGCTTTGTGAGGTCGTGAGGCTCGCCGTCCTGCCCGGTGCTCCCCCAGGACCCTGGGCCGCCACTGGGTTCCCCAAGGAAGGCGCTGCTCAAGGCTTCATCCTTGCTGTTCTGCAGCACTGACACCCACCTGCGGAGAGGGGTGGGGGATGAGCTGCGGGAAATAGATACTGGCTCCCCTACTCCCATCCCCAGGGCTGGCGAGGGGCACTCACGCCTCACACTCATGTTCATCCTCTGCCTGGAAGTGGTATGTCCGGTTGTCTGTCGGGAAAGAAGGGGGCATCTGACTCACAGAAATCCTGTTGGCCCTCCCAGAGCCCAGGGACTCCTCACCAAAACAGCTGAGTCCAGATGGAGCTTTTGTCCCTGGGGGGGTCATGCTCCCTAAAGCTAAGAGTGGGGACAGAGAGTAATGGTAGTGGAGCAGTTTCTCAGAGGTACTTCCAAAGTAGGATCCCAACAAGCCTCCCTCTGTGTGAAGCCCTGGTTTCAGGTCAGGAGAAATCTCCCAGGGCACAGAATCCCACTCAGCTCAGAGGCCACTGGGCCCTGCAGCCTCCTATTTGGTCTCCCTGCTTCCTAGCTCGCCCTTCCCCCAGCCTGTACCAACTGCCAGCCTGTTGTGCCTAAGGCTCTCCTAATCACAGTGCTCCCGTGCTATAAGATCCTCTGTGGCTCCCTATTGCCAGGAAATAAGGTCCAAACTTTAAGAGGCATTCCCTGGCCTCATCTCTCACTACTCCTACATTAACCCTTCACTCTGCCCAACTGGCTGGACCAACTCCTCCACTTCTATGCCTTTCATTATGTCAATCCCATCTCTTAAAATACCCCCACCCCAAATCTTCATTCTACAAGGCTTTCAAGGCTAAAGACAAATGGTCTCTTCCAAGCAGCCTTTCCTGATTTCCCACAGCAAGGAAGACCTTCCCTCTCCCAAATCTTCTACAACTGCACCTCTGCTCTAGAAACCCCTCCTCATCTTGTAGTCCGAGGTCCCTGCCTCACACGCCTGCCAGTGAAAGCACACTGAGGACAAGATCTCAGTTTTTCTCAGCTTCTGTCTGCCCTTACATAAAGCTGGCACCAAAGGATGCAAAGTGAAAAATTTAAAGAAATCATTTCAAAACCCATATAACCCAAATCTATTCAGATATGCTTTATGTTAATAATTGCATATAATGTGGAAAGGGGGTACTTTTTAATGTTTAATGTGATGTGGGGTGAAGCCCCTAAAAAAGAGCATCCAGGGCGCAAGGAGTCGCACACCTGCAATAGCAGCTGTTTTAAATCACGGGTGAAATTGGACACAGACTCCTAACTGAAGCCTCCCAGGAGTTGCTTCAAGAACACCTGAGCAGTCGTGGGGGCGGGGGCAGGATCTACTCACGGGTCACTAGGTCAAAGCACTTTTTCTCCTCAGGGTTTGGCCTCACTTGGCATGTCAGCAGGGTCAGCTTCACAGGGGGCCTGTTTATCTGTGGGAATTTGAGGTGTAAGATGTACACATTACTTTCTGGCCCTCCTAAACTCATTAGGCCCGTTTCCCACCCTGTTAAATGGGTATAATAATCCTGTTGCCATTTCTGTTTCTCCTTTCCTCGAGACTGTAGAGCAGGTGTGCTCAAACTTTTAAACAGGGGGCCAGTTCACTGTCCCTCAGACCATTGGAGGGCCGGACTATAGTTTAAAAAGAAACAAACTATGAACAAATTCCTATGCGCACTGCACATATCTTATTTTGAAGTAAAAAACAAAACGGGAACAAATACAATTCACACCACTTCATGTGGCCCGTGGGCTGCAGTTTGAGGACACCTCTGTAGAGTATTAACCAAGACTGGGGCTTTGGGTCCCATCCTTCCTCCCACAAGGGGTTTCCAGTTCCTTGGATAGGTTTAGGGTCCAGTCTTGGAGGGAGGGCTTGACTTCTCTATTCAGACCACCAGACGGAGAGGACCCGTGGTGCCCTAAGACCCCCCACCTCCTCTAGGCCTCACCGTGCTGTGTGAGATGGTCAGGCAGCCATACTTGACTCCACACTTCCTTTTCTGCCACACTCTTCGAATTCTAAGGCCCAGAGGGGTAGAGAGACAGTGGCCAAAGGCTCACATCTAATTCCCCTGTATCAAAGAATAGAGTCCTGGCCCCACCTGTATGATCTCTCTAGCCACATCCTTTTCCCTCCCCAGACCCTGACATCCCTCCCTCTGGGGCTCCTTTCTGATAGAGGAGACACAGTTCTCCCTTAGGAAGATCCCAGTCTGATAGAGAAACAGCCCCTCTCTGGGAATCCTTATTCTAAGGGGACAATGTGACTTTGGCCTTCTGGGAGCTTCTAGTCTAATGGAGGGGACAGAGCTTGCAACTTCAGAGGGCTCATGGCTAGAGGGGAGATACAGGTTCTTGATCACCACAGGTGAATTATGGTTAAACTAAACAAGATCAATATTGAGAGCCCAAAAATAAAATTAGCAAATCCATGGTCCTAGGCTACTTAATTCTTCTCCTGTAAAATGTACTGTATATATTCGAGTATAAGCCGAGTTTTTTCGGCACAAAATTTGTGCCGAAAAACCCGAACTCGGCACAAATTTTGTGCCGAAAAAACTCGGCTTATACGAGTATATACGGTAAATATTCTTTGGTTTCTTCAAAGTTATCCCTGATTAAAATTGATTAGTAGGTAGAAACATGAATATATCCCATAAGGGGTCTTTGTATTTCACAAACTTTTTTTTTTTTTTTTTTACACTAGGGAGCAAGGCACAGCCAACACTTTCATTTTTAGGCATATTCAGTATATTACAGAGGTTAAAAGTGACAGCATGGTAAATCCTCAGCATTAGCTGCTGCTTTAAGTTAAGAACAGTGACTTTTAGCAGAGGTTCATATGCCCAGGTGTCTGGGCAACCCAAGATTTGAGAATTTTGCCTTGTCAGAGGGGAGGGTCCTGCAAACTTCAGGGTCAACAAAAAAGATGAGAATAGTTCCCTTGGGCAGCTTCCCCAACCCTGGCATTTACTAGCCAAATGACTTTGGGCAAGTTACTTAAGCTCTCTGAAGCACTTACCCATCACTCTTCTTGTACAGAAAGCCCACCTTCTCCGTCCCAAATTGCTTGTTGCCTTGGTGCTGGTGGATGCTGTAGCCACCTCCTGAGTTCTTCCGGCTCAGGTGCTCCTGTCCCTCAGACATGCAAAGGAGACCTCAGGGCACCTTGGTGGGAAAAGCCCCATTCTGGGAGATTTCTCAAGGGGACCCTGTGGGTTCTTCCTTCCTTCCCTCCCTCCATGGGGGGGGGGCACTCCTTTTGGGATAGTTCAGGGGCTGACCTCTCTACCCTCAAGCTGCAGTGTCCCTCGGAGAGAGTCCCGGAGTTGAGTCAGTTTTTGTAGCTCTTCCTCCTGGGCTTGACGCAGCTATGGAACAGGGGACAAGACCCCATCATCCCAGGTGCAGAGCCCAGACCCAGAGTCCCAGGGCAGTAGCCTCACTCTGTGGGCAGGAGCCAGCTCTTCCACACCCACAGATTTCCATGGAAGGACAAGGGGCTTGACCACATGCACAAGGGTAAAGCCCAACTTACTGCGTGTACTGAGGCCGCCAGCTTCTCAATGAAGGGGGATAGGCTCTGAGCAGCCTTCCAGCCATCTTGGAAAAAGCTGAAAGGTGTCAAAGTCAAACAAGGTCCAGAGAGAGATGAAGATGAGAGATGAAGCCAGAAGTGTGGGAGAAATCTCGAGACAGTATAGACTGACAGTTAAGAACAGACACTCCTGACTGGGTTCAGATCCCACTTACTAGCTGTGTGATCTTAATAAATGAGCCTCAGTTTTCTCATCTGTAAAATGGAGATCATAATAGTACCTGCTCCCAGAGCTGCTGGGGGAGGGTCACATGAGATGTTTTAAAAGTACTTAGTGTCAGGCATATGGTGAGTACTCCATAAAAAGCAGTTATGAAGGCACTGCCAGCTAGTACAGACCTCACAGATCTGCCAGGCCCTGGAGAGGGGCCTTGTTCTATGATACCTAGAGGGTTAGGGGTGGGAACACAAGGAGATACCTACTTGTGCTGGGCGTGGAAGAATTTGATGAGGCTCTGGAGGAAGTCAGGCCCTTGCTTCATCTGGCTCTCCCCAGCTTTGAGAAGATACTAGGGAGGGAGATGGGGCAAGATCTGTGATGTGAACCCAAGTGGACTCCCGGGGACAACGGGCTACAATCCCCAGCCCAGGCTCATCCTCTTGGCCCTGAGTCTTGGTGACATCCCACAAGGCTCTCTGGCCAGGACCTGGGCTAAGCTTGTGACTGGTCCCCAGGGGAGTTCAAGAAGTGAACAGGAGGGCATATCCCATTCCCATCATCACCCCAGAATACCCCTTACTTCACACATGTGCAGCTGGAAGACGCGCCGCTCTCTTTGTGTGTCCTGAGCCATTTCTCCAGGGCTCCCTCCTGTCACCCTGGCCCGATCCCGCTCCTTCTCCAGCCTGGCCCTAGACCCCAAGGAAAAGAAAGGCCTAAACAATTCTTGCCAGGCCCTTGTCCTCCTCTCTGGCAGGGATACAGAAGCGAAGAGGCTGTTCTCGTGTGTGAGGCCCTCCTGTCCCCAGGTGTGTGGTGGGGCTGGATACGAGAAGAAACAAGGCAGATTCGGGGAATCCACAGGGTGGTGGGAGAGAAAGACATGAATCAAACCATAGCTGCACAGAAAGCTGTGGGAGAGAAAATGGGGATCCCACCTCATCGGAGCGGCCTGAGAAGTTAACTTGGAAGAGCTAAGGCTGGGCAGGATGGGACCCTGTGACACCCCAAGGAGGAAGGCTCAGGGACTTCTGCAGAGATGGAGAAGTAGGTGGTAGCAGCTGAGGTGGATAGGGGCCATGCCCTGCAGTCTAATGCAGACCATGTGAAGGTTCTTCGTCTTGACCCCAAGAGCAATGGGAAGGATCTGAATGTTGTTTTTGTTTTTTGAGAGAATCTTTCTTATGTCACCGAGTGCTATGGCATCACAGCTCACAGTAACCTCTAACTCTTGGGCTTAAGTGATTCTCTTGCCTCAGCCTCCCAAGTAGCTGGGACTGCAGGCGCCTGCTACAATGCCTGGTTATTTTTTTGCTGCAGTTGTTGTTTAGCAGGCCTGGGGCTGGGTTCAAACCCGCCTACCTAGGTGTATGTGGCTGGTGCCGGGTGCCGCCAGGATCTGAAGGTTTTTAATGCAGAAAAGTGGGTTCAGATAAGGGCCAGGAAGAATTTGGGGTTAAATGGTTCTGATTTGCCTGTAAGTGATTTAGGATCTTGTGGATTAGAAGACTACAAAGTGCCTTCATTTTTCAGAGTGCATAGTTTCCCATTTAGTTTAGAAAACTTTTGTTCTCTTCTTAAGTGAACACAGAAAGCTTTCTATCCCTGTAGCTATGAATAACCTAGGGCAGGGGTGTTCAATCTGCACCCTCCCCTCCTCTGCCAGCCAGGATACACGCTGATTTTGTGAGAACTTTTTTTGCTTATCTGCGGTGTTAGATATCCTGAAAAGTATGCACAGACCTTCTTTTTGCTCATCAGCTTTTGTTAGTGCTTGTGTATTTAATGTGTGGCCCAAGACAACTCTTCTTCCAATGTGGGGCAGAGAAATAAAAAAGGCTGGACACCCCTGACCTAGACCTTCCCCCTAGGAAGTTGGCTGTTTTCCCTCTTTGGGAAATGAATGGATCTGTGGGTGAGGAGTTTGCTGGAAATCCAGTGCCCATCAGACTTCCCACTCACAGCATGGAGAGGATTTCCACATCTCAGGCTGGGTGCATGTGACCATGAATCCCAAGTAAAAGAGACGTCTTGCTTAACAGTTTTGTTTCCAAGCGGAGACGACAGAGGGGGATTAATTCAGGTTCTGCCCTTACAAGCTGCATTACTTCCCCTCGTTTGAGGCTCAGTCTCATCTGGAAAATGGGGATCCTTATCTGTCCCCAGAAAAGACACAGCATGCAAAGGATTTAGCTACCACAAGACATGGCAGTTATTATTATAGGCCCTTCATGGCCTCAGTTTTCCCATCTGTAAACTGAGGAAGCAATGGCTTGCTATGGATTCTCAGGCCCCTTCTGGCTCTATAGTTCTGGGCCTTACTGAGAGGTAAGACCTCTGGAATAGTGTCTAGCTGCAGAATCTGTCCCTGGAGACCTAGAGCAGTTTCTTGACCTTGGAACTATGGACGTTTCTGTTTGTATGTTTAGTGGCATCCCTGACCTCTACCCTCTAGTTGCCAGCAGCATCTCCCAGTTGTGACAACCACAGATGTCTCCAGATACCACTCCAGAGCAGGCTCTGAAGGCTTTTATTTTTTTAAGAAGGGATTATTTTTTATTTCCCTAAAGTCTTCTGGTACCCCAAGCAGGAGTCTGTGGAAGGGTGGTAGAGTAGGGGTGGTGACTGACCCTGTGAACCAGGGCTGGGGTCCAGACAGATGCTTTTTTTGTGAATGTGAAGAAAAGCAGCAGAGACAGGAGGCAATGGCGGGGCCTGCAGCCCATCAGCAGCAGCGCCTGGCAGCTCACTCGGGAGGGTGGGAGACTGAGTGATAGGAGCTGGGTTGGGACAAGGGGATCTGGTATATGCCATTCCCACATCTTTCAATAGTGAAAAATAAAGAATAACCTAAATGGCTGATAATTCTGCTACCTCTGTGCTGATGCTATGGTTATGCCACTATCCACTGTATTCAGCCCCCCTCTATTCTTGCCTTACATACTAGGGGGAGTTCCACTAAGTGGTGTTTTTTTCCTTTCTACTTACCTAGAATAATAGCAACTTTTCCTGCCAGAGACACTAAATGTGATGACAGGTGTAAAGTGTTTATCCCAGTACCTGGCACAAACAAAGCACTTAATAAGTATTAGCTGCTATTATTACAAAAAAAAATTTTTTTGAGACAGAGTCTCAATCAGTTGCCCTGGGTAGAGTGCCATGGCATCAGCATAGCTCACAACAACCTTAAACTCAAGTGATCCTCTTGCCTCAGCCTCCCGAGTAGCTGGGACTCAGCCTGCCACAACGCCTAGCTAGTTTTCTCTATTTTTAGTAAAGACAGAATTTTGTTCTTGTTCAGGCTGGTACCAATTATTATTTTTAAGCACCAATTTTGTGCCAGGTGCTCTGCTAGGCCCTTCATACATTAAATTAAAATGATTACCCCATTTTACAGACCAGGAGCCTGAGGCTGAGAAGACAAGTCACTTGTCTAAGTCACACAGCTGTTAAGAGGAAGAGGCAGGATTGGAACCCAGGTCTGTCTGATGCTAGCACCCCAGGGACAGCTCTGGTGACCAACACTGTGGCTCAGATTCCTTTCATCCCTACTTCCCTGCCTCATTCCTGCCAGCTAGTGACAGTTATGCTATTTTCATTTCTGAGAAATTACAGTCTTAGAGCAGGAACTACTTTATAGATGATGAAGCTGAGACAGAGAGAAAGAAAACAACTTGCTCAAGATTGAAAGCTGATCAGGGGAATGCTAGAAACAGATGTCTGGGCTTCTGCCTCTCCGTCTCTTCCTGTGTTCCTCTGGTCCCGGTTCTGGCTCAGAGAAAGTTAATAAATGGCTGTTGAAGTTGATCGCTGGGTGCTTCTTTCTTTGTATGCACTGTGCTTCTTTCATCCCCACATTGACCCTGCAAGGTATCACTGGCTCTGTTTTTACAGATGAGACCTGCACATGGAACAGCCTACATAAACTTGGCTCTTGCACATGGCCTGGGATGCCTTTCTCAACAGCCCCATGTGGAGAGGGAACCTTCTTCCTATATGGACAGATAGGAGGTGAGTGGTATTCAACAGATGCTATCAGAGTCTTGGTCCTTCCAGCTGCTGCTCAGACTGGTTTGGTAAGAAGAATGAGGTTGAATTACAGAGCAACTGTGGGTCATTGATATCTGGCTATACCTGGAACCCATACGAAAAGAAATGTACAGAGTCACCTGTGCTAGGACACATAACTCAAACCATGTAGCTCCACGGTAGGAGCCAGGAGACCACCTGGAGAAAGAACACTGAACTCAGAAGCCCTGGGTTCTAGTTCACGGCCTGTCAATAACTCTCTGGATAACCTTAGCAAGGTCCCTTTCCTATCTCAATGGAATCTTGTCTACAAATGAAATCTTACAGAAATCCTCAATATAGAAACCTAGCAAAAGCATACCTGCTTTGGGAAAGGTCAGCAGAGTAGGGCTGATTCTTTCCATTGGGTAAACAATACTCTGAAAGGCTAAGGGCTCAGTCAAGGTAACTCAGAAAGAAAAGGGCCATGTGGCCCCAAGCAAATCATAAAGACAAGGATAGCCTGTATATCCACCATCCCTGGGCCTCTAGAGCAGATGGCCATGCCCATCACAGGCAGGGATAACTCACACCCTTCATCACAGGCTCCACCCCCACGGCTGGGGTTGGAGATGCTCCTGCAGGGTGGGGGGTATGCAGGGTTGGGGGATGGGGGGAGGGGGAGAAGGCGTGGCTTCCTTCAGACCTGGGAAGGTGCAATAGACCTGGGAGCTGGAAAAACAATAAAAGCTCAGCACCTGTTGCTCAGTGAGGCTGAGGCAAAAGAATTGCTTAAGCCCAAGAATTTGAGGTTGCTGTGAGCTGTGACATCACAGCACTCTATTAAGGGTCAACACAGTGAGACTCTGTCGCAAAAAAAAAAAAGAAAGAAAGAAAAGAAAAAGCTCCAATATCTACTTAGAATTGATCTTCCAGAAATAATTATAGGTGGGAACTACTAGTTCCAAGGATGCTTTACCTAATGATAGGAGGAATTAAATACATTACATCATAGATTATGCATATGTTGGCACACTGTGTGCCCACTTATGTTGTAAAGAATGTAGTATAAGTGTGTGATAGGCCAGGTGCAGTGGCTCATGTCTACAATCCTATCATTTAGGGAGGCTGAGGCGGGTGGGGGGATTGCTTGAACTCATGGGTTCAAGACCAGCCTGAGCAAGAGCAAGACCCCATCTCTAAAAATAGCTAGGCATTGTGCAGCACCTATAGTCCCAGCTACTTGGGAGGCTGAGGCAAAAGTTGAGCTATGGCATCAAACTACCAAGGGCAACAAAGTGAGACTCTGTCTCAAAAAAATAAATAAATAAAAAAGAGTGTGTGATGGCCAGGCGCAGGGGCTCATGCCTGTAATCCTAGTACTCTGGGAGGCCAAGTTGAGCAGATTGCTTAAGCTCAGGAGTTCAAGCCCAGCCTGAGCAAGAGTGAAACCCATCTCTACTAAAAATAGAAAAATTAGCTAGGCATTGTGGCAGGCACCAGTAGTCCCAGCTACTTGGGAGGCTGAGGCAAGAGGATCACTTGAACCCAGGAGTTTTTTTTTTCGAGACAGAGTCTCACTATGTCGCCCTTGGTAGAGTGCCATAGCATCACAGCTCACAGCAATTTCAAACTCTTGGGCTTAAGCAATTCTCTCATCTCAGCCTCCCAAGTAGCTGGGACTACAGGCACTCGCCACAATGCCTAGCTATTTTTTGTTGCAGTTATCATTGTTGTTTAGCTGGCCTGGACCGGGTTGAACCTGCCAGCCTCGGTGTATGCGGCTGGTGCTGTAACCACTATGCTATGGGCGCCAAGTGGAACCCAGGAATTTAAGGCTGCTGTGAGCTATGACACTACAGCACTCTAGCCTGAGCAATAACAACAAAAAAATATGTAATGATGTACAAAGATGGTCACAGTGTATTTTTTTTTTTTTAAGAGACAGAGTCTCACTTTGTCTCCTCAGTAGAGTGCCGTGGCATCACAACTCACAGCAACCTCCAGCTCTTGGACTTAGGCGATTCTCTTGCCTCAGCCTCCTGAGTAGCCGGGACTACAGGCGCCTGCCACAATGCCCAGCTATTTTTTTGTTGCAGTTTGGCTGGGGCCGGACTTGAACCCGCCACCCTCAGTGTATGGGGCTGGCACCCTACTCACTGAGCCACAGGCGCCACCTACACAATGTATTTTTGAGTGAAAAAAAAAGTAGATTGTAAAACATTATGATTATTATCTCAGTTTTGTAAAAATTGGCATATAGAAAAAAATGGAAAAATGTTAATACTTTATGCTTAGAAAAATTTTTTAAGGATTTTTTTTCTCCCACTTTTTAGTAGTTTCTCCCCAAACTACCTTTTTCAGGTGGTGAAATTAGCGTGCAACCCATATCTCATAAAAAACAAATTCAAACAACAGAAGATACTCTTCCCACATGACCCTAATCCTTTCCTAAAACTTTTTCTTCTTTTGCTGCTCCATATTTTCTAAGTTATTCACAATACACATGACCGGGTTAGCAAAATACAAGAGAAAACAACATTTTACAAAGAAGAGCAAACAGTGGTCTGAGGTATGGGCCTGGCTGGGACGTGTATAGAGTGGTAAGAAGACAGAGCCGGAGGAGTCTCTGCTCAGGGAGAGTTGGTTACGTCCGGAGGCACCTTCTGTCCCCACGATGTCTCTGTAGCTGGTGAGCATTCTAGAGTATCGTGTAGCACACACAGGAAGCCAGGTGTGGCATCAACTTCCATGTCCTCCTCTACAGATCCCTCCGGGCATTGGGGAGCAGGGAGTGTAAAGCCCTGTCTGTCTCTGCCTAGCTGTGTGGTCTTGGGTTAGTGACTTCATTCTTTGAGCCTCTAACCCTCCTCTGGTAATTCTGGTACCAGTGCCTCCCTCACAGGGCTGGGTGCCTGTGAGGACTAAATGCCTCACACATGGGTGGGTCAGTAAATGGGGGGCTGGGTCCCTTCACGATAGCTCCCCTTTGTTAGTCTCTAGCCCCAGCACCTGGAATCTGGTCAGGCCTGGGCATAAACCAGCCCCCCCCCCCCCCTTGTTCTGCAGAACAAGAAGCCGCCTACTTCTGGGTGATACAACTCCGTTCTTCCCGATAGTTAGCCTCCTGCTGTAGTGCAGCTGGTGAACTCCTGGACAAACACCCTGGCCGAGGTGAGGCCACTTACACTTTGGCTTCGTAGTCCTTCCAAGCCTTCTCCAGCTGTTTTTTGGAATCCTGTGGTTTAAAAAAAAAAAATTTGCCCAAAGGGAAGTTTGAACACAGGAATCAGCAGTACACTTTGCTGCCTGTAGGGGGGCAGTACACTTTGCTGCCTGTAGGGGGCCCTGTCGCATGCTCCCCTGTGCTGCTCAGAGCCATTCTCCAGCCAGACCCTGTCCCACAGCCCTGACTGCAAACCTGTCCCCTCCAAAAGACCCAACTAACTCCATTTTTCAGAGCTGTGGTCCTCCTCCCAGCTGATCTTATCCTCCCCAGAGTTTCCAAGAATCACTTAGGTTGGGCCTGGATTGAGGGGAGATATTTGGGCTTTGCTCAGAAGACAGATCAGCCATAAAGGTGAGTATGGGACATGAAGGTCAACTCCTCCCCTCACCACTTCTTCCTGCACGTACTTGTACTAGATCTTCCTTTTGTCAGGAAGGGTATAGGTCAAGAAACATGTGCGGAAAGGTAGACAAGTCTACCCAAGGTCACAAAGCAAGCCAGGGGGGCCTGGCTGACCCCTGGCCTAGCATGCTGGAGACTCATTCAGCTGGGCTGTTCAAGCCCCTTCTCAATAATCCAGACTTCCAAGGTGAAAAAGCTGCCTGTCTGGTTTGGGTGGTTCCCAGGCCGGCAGCCTAGGGCAGGGAGGGAACTCTCTCCTTCTGTGGGGAGGACAGCTCCTTCCCTGGGTTGTCTAGGGCAGACTGCCCAGGGAGATTATCCTATCACCTTCTTTGAGCTCCAGCCAAGGCTCAAAGAGAGCAGCTCAAGCATGGGGCTCAGGACGCCTGTATCCCACACTGGCTCTTTGCTTCCCAGCTATGCAAATCACAGCAGCTGCCTAACTCCCTGGGCCATCCCAGGCTGACTGACCCCCTTGCCAGGCCTTCCAGTCCTCCCCAGGGTCAGCACTTCTGCTCTGACAGCCCCCTCACTTGGCCTCCACCCACAGCCAGCGCCACTGCCCCCCACTGCTTCCCCCAGAGACGCACCTGTCGCCCGTCCCTCAGCTGCCCCTTCATCAGACTGTCCAGGGGGAAAGAGACAATGTTGTTCAGGTTCTGAACCTGGAAAAAGCAAAGAGCCCCCCATTCCCCAACTTGGGTGACCACCTGTCCAGCCCCAAGGGGCTCAGGGTGTGGTGAAGCATCACAAGGCAAAGGAGAGGACCTAGGGACAGGAGGCAGGGGTGATGGAAGGGCAGGAGGGGCGTGCAGGGTGTCAGAGTCTTTTCAGCCCCTCCTCTGACGACTCAAGCCTCACCACCACAGTAGCTTCCCTCTGTGTCTGCCAGGGGCGCCCTCGCTCATCTCTGCCTGCCTCATCTCCCCCTTTCCTTCAGGAACCCTTCTGGGTGTCAGATGGTAAACACAGGAGTCAGATGTGACTGAAGCACCCCATCCCCAGAACAGAAGGACTGGATCAGGTGACCTGGGCTAGCTGATTGGGATCCTCCCTGGGATTTTTCTGCCTACATCATGGGAGGAGGCCTATGTCTTTCTTTCAGTAGGATGTGCATCTGGGCCTGCTGGGGTACCTTGCCCACTAAGCAGAGACAAACTAAGAGACAAGGAAGGAGCCAAAAGCCAGCTGTACCCCTGGACTTCCCATTATAGGGGCCAATGAGTTGTCTTTGAAAAAAGTCAACCTAATTTGAGTTGGGTGTCTGTCATTTGGGAACCCAAAGAGGCCTATTTACTATTTCAATCTACCTTCCAAGGTAAAGCTCAGGTCTCCCCTCCTCCAGGAAGCCTCCCTGGACAACTCCTACCCCCTGGCCTATACTGAGCTCCCCTTTTCTGAACCAGGGCAGCACCAGGCACCTGACCTTACCCACAGGTGGGTTTGTGCCAGGCTCCTGGCATTGCTTGATGTCCTTCCACTCCCCGGTTCTTGTCTCCCCACCTAGACTGTGGCTCTCTGAGGGACAGTCTGACTCTTTCCTCTGCCACCAAGCCCCTGATATAATGCCCCCTGGACAGCAGGCCCTCAGGAAACACTAGTTTGACTGAAACAGGAAGAGGGGAGGTGAAGACAAAGGACACCCATTCAGCTACAGTCAAACACTGTTAAAGAGGCCTTTACACACAGGGTATAAGGCCCTGCTATGCCAGGAGATACACTAATGACAGATGGCAATGTCAGCCGACATTTACTGAGAGCTGACTACAGACAGGGCACTTTTAACTTGCCTGATGCTCATTACCGCTCTGCGTGGTGGGGACCATTAGTATCCTGAGACCTAGGCTCAGGCAGACTGAGTGACTTGACCCAGTGAGCAGCAGAGCAAAGGTCCCATGCCACAGTCTAAGTCTGAGGTCAGATGTCAGCCACTGACACACTGCTGCTCAGAGCTGATGCAGTCCCTGGCAGGCAGGGAGGACAGTAGGGAGGAGTGGAGGCTTGAGAGCCAGTTCCGTGCTGCAGAGCCTGCAGGTAGAGGAGAGGCTTTCCCGAGAGGTGGCTCAGCTGGGCTCTGCTCAGACTCCGGAAGCCAAACAACCTTCTAGTGTGAGTGTCCCAGGACACTAACTAGTGTGTCAACTAGACCAATCTGTTAACTTGAAACCCACCATATGATCTTAGGCAAATGGCTTACCCTCTGCATCCTAGTTTCCTAGGCTGCAAAGTAGAGATAAGAGGAATGCCAGCCCCACAGAGCTGTGTGCCAGGATTAAATAAGTTTACACGTGTTAAGTGCTGAGAACTCTGCTTGCACATGGAATCACGAGGTGGCCTCAAGGCAGGGACTCCAGGACCAGAGGAGAGGTAATCACGGAGGAGGCCATCAGAAAGCAACCTGAGGCCACAGGGCCACAGGCAGAGGCGGAAAGACCTGTGGAGGTGAGTGTAGGTTCTATATGTGAAGATGAAGTAGAAGCGACTGGGAAAGCTGAGGACAAAGAGGGTGTGAGGAGAGTGGCAGCAGCAGCAGCAGGGGTATGAAGGCAGGAACCCCGGAATCTGTCCCACCCGTATCCCAAAGTTTGTCTCAGGGCCCCTCTCTCACACGGGGCTCTTCCCTGCTGCAAGACCCCCTCTGCTCCTGGGTGGAGAGAGGAGAACAGAGATAAGTTGGTCAAGAAATCAGAGAATGGTCAGAGCTGGAAAGGGACCTCATGTCATGAGTCAGAGGTCAAGGGCAAACTGGGAAAAGGAAGGACGCAGCCCTTTCCCAGTTAGGTACCACAAGACCACTAGATTTACCCTGAGCCTGGGCAGAGGGCTGGACAAGGAAGGAACAGGGGCCTCACCAGATTCTTGAAAAGTGCGGCCACCTCGCGGGTAAACACGGCCAAGTTCAGGAAGCCTGTGGACACCTCATGGCTGTTCTGGGACAGGTGACTGTTGCCTAAGGACTCCACAGCCTCTCGGTACTGCTCTTCATTCTCCACGTGGCCTGTGGAGGGAGGGGAGCAGAGCTGAGTTAGCTCCAGGCTTGGGCTGGGGAAGCAGTGACCTGGCCAGGTGCAGCACCCCGAGGCTTACTCACCGAGGCCGGAGCTGTGGATTGCCCGCACAGCCTTCTTTATTCTCTGCAGGATGGCTTGGTCTCCTTCCAGGATCTGGAAGCAAACACGGACAGAGATTCAGGGATGCTGAGCAGGGAGAGCGTGCTTTCTTCAGGAACCCTGACTCTACGATCCCACCATCCAGACACATACACACAGTTTTGCTGTCCTCTGGAACTCCTCCCTGTACCCCCCACTAAATACAGACCACCCTCTTCCACCCAGACCACACAGGAACTACAGACCAGTCACGCCACTTGAGGAAAACCATACACTTTTCTCCCAAGTAACTGTAGCAATTAAAAGGCATGTGGCAGCACGAGTGTGCCAGACCTGGAACGCTAACTAGTGTGTCAACTAGACAAATCTAACTTCCCTGAGCCTTCAGTGCCTTGTTCGCAAAATAAGGATTATAGTAAGGACTCATGGAGTTACTGACTTAATGATTTGATGAATATGTACAAAGTGCTTAGCAGAAGACCAGAGGAAAGAACACAGACATCTCTATGTTCCCCTAAGACAGACAGGGCACTTCTTCACCAAGACCCAGGCTCAATAAACAGTCGTGTGGGGACAAGGAGGGAGAGGACAGGATGCCATGGCTGGGCAGTGAGGGGTGGAGGCATTCAGATACCTGGGTCTGGGGAGATGAGAGAGGGTCGAGGGAGCACACTCTGCCCCCACTGGGGAGAACTGGTGGGATGACATCAGGTAACCCCAGAGCCCCAGGACTGCAGAATGAATATCCAACTGTGGAAAAGGTCAGAGATGTCATGGTGAGAAGCAGGACCCATGTGCCCCAGGTGGGCTCAGCCTGGATGAGAAACTTCCTAGATACACGTCCTCCTTCACTGGGGCATGGAGGCTGACAATCTCCTGAAACCCCGTGCAAAGCAGTTAACTTGGGAAATACCGACTGTCGGAGCTGGAAGAGGCCCACAGAGCCACAGACAAGAAAACTGAGACCAAGAGAGGGAGGGCCTTGCCCAGACTCACAGGATGGGGCAGCAGCAGAGCTGAGCTTCCAGGGGTGCCCCACCCTGACTCCAGCCCTAACTGTTCTGACTAGTGACTAGAGTGGGATCAGAGTCTGATTTCCAAAGAAGAGCACTTCGGCAAGAGTTAGCAAACACGTTCAGAACAGTATCTCCAAAGACAATGATACTCACAGGAGAACATGCTTGGGGCAAACCTCAAAGACAACATGGAGTGTTCTCAGAGGCCTTTGGCATGTGGGAAGCCTCAGTGGGAGGGGGGTTTTGAAGCTCAGCTCCACTACTCAGCTGCTATGTGACCTTGAGCAAGTTGCCTGTTCTCTCTGAGCTTCCTGATTAGCCATCTGTAAAATGGGGGGCATAATGCCTACCTCTCAAGGTTGTCACAGAAGGATTTAGCTTGGTGCTGGGTACAGGGTCTGTCCTCGATGAACAGTACCGAGGGTCGTTATCACCAGTTCCTGCCACTGCCAGAAAGCGCTTTCCAATACTGGCTACTTTTCCTATGGAGATAAGCAACCTAACGTTCTCTTTCTTGGGTATGAACTCAAGGTATGTCCATATTTGGGACCGGGGAGGCCTATCTCAGAGCTGAAGAAAGACAAGCAATCAGGAAGACTGAGGAGGGGGCGTCCTATTTGGATGGGCTAAAGAACTAAGATACTTCTTACTGGAGACATAGGAGGGGAGAACATGACCATCTCTATAGTTCCCAAAGACCCACATGGGTAAATGGAAGCATGAGTTCACCAAATCCCTTGATCCCCATCTTGAAACTCGGGAAAGCTTAAAGATGATTAATCTAGGAGCAATGACTTCACTCCGAAAGACAATGCAGATTAGCAATATGAACAATCTCCAAAGAGATTTCCAAAATCCCTAGAGGGTAGATCTATGTGCCTCGTGTACAAAAGGTGCTCAATAAATATTTACCTAAATGAATGATGGATAGCAAAGTCCTGGGACACAAACTTGAGAAGAGTATGTCCATGCTCTAGATGAAGAGTCTTCCCATCCCATGACAACCCTTCTCTGAAAACTGCCCTCCTCCCCTCTGGTGGGCTCCTGCTGCCTTTCTTGTTCTAGCCAGAAGTGACCAACCCAGGCCAGACACCTGACCCAAGCTGGGCTAATCAGATTCTCTCTCCAGGGAACTTGGAATTGGGCCCTGGGAAACTTTTTAATTGACTGAAAATATGAAAGCAGGGACATCATCTAAGGATTTCTGCTCCCTGCGGTGTGGCTTTCAGTGTCCATTCTCTCTTCTTCCTTACATAAGAGCACTGACTTTCCAGATTGTCAGTTTGGCCACTAGGAATTAAAAAAACATATTTCCCAGTCTACCCTGCAGCGAATTGTGGTCATGTGGCTTAGTTCTGACCCATGGAATATAATGGCTATTTCATTTATTAATTTTCAAACAGTATCTTATAAGGAAGGGAGACATCTCCAAACTCATCAAGTTGTATCCATTAAATATGTATATCTTTTTACATGTCAATCATACCTCAATAAAGTGGTTTGAAAAGAAAAAGGAAGGGAAGAACTACACACCTACTAGAATGGCCAAAATCCAAAACTGACCCCACCAAATACTGGCAAGGATGTGGAACAACAGGATCTTTCTTTGTTTTAGGGAATACAAAATGATACAGCCACTTTGGGAGATAATTTGGCACTTTCTTATAAAACTAAACATACTAAAAAAAACCTCCAAAAAACTAAACATACTCTTACCATATGATCTGGCAATTATATTCCTTTGTATTTTCTCAAATGAGTTGAAAATTTATATGCACAAAAAGACCTGCAAACAGATACTTATAGCTACTTTATTCATAATTGCCAAAATTTGGAAGCTACCAAGATGTCCTTCAGTAAGTAGGTGAATGGATAAACTATGGTATGTCCAGAAAATGGAATATTATTTAGCACTGAAAAGAAATGAGCTATCAAACCACGAAAAGACATAGAGGTAACTTCAATGCACATTACGAAGTGAAAGAAGCCTCTCTGAAAAGACTGACTATATGACTCCAACTATATGATATTCTAGAAAAGGCTGAACTATCGAGACAGTAAAAAGATTAGTGATTGCCAAGGGTTGGTGGGGAGGGGAGCACGAACAGATGAAGCACAGAGGATTTTTAGGCAGTGAAATATTTCTGTATGGTACTATCACAGTAGACATATGGCATTATATGTTTGTCTAAGCCCACAGCATGTACAATACCAAGAGTGAACCCTTATGTGCGCTTTGGACCTCGGGTGATAATGATGTCTCAATGTATCTTCACCAATTCAATGAACAGTACCACTCTGGTGCAGAATGTTGATAATGGGGGGAGGCTGTTTGTACAGTAGAACCTGCATAGTTGACCACCTCCCTACATTGACCACCTCCTTAAGTTGAACTAATTTTCATAGACCAGACATGCACCACATTACGCATCAGTACAGTAGGCCTTGTTCCTTATGTTGGCCGCCTCTGTATGTTCACCACTTTGTTACAGTCCCTTGGGTGGTCAACTTACTGGGGTTCTACTGTACATGGAAACTGCATGTATTTTCTGCTTAATTTTGCTGTGAACCTAAAACTGCTCTAGGCTGGGCACAGTGGCTCACGTCTGTAATCCTAGCACTCTGGGAGGCCAAGGTCAGTGGATTGCCTGAGCTCAAGAGTTTGAGACCAGCCTGAGCTAGAGCAAGACCCCGTCTCGAAAAATAGCTGAGTGTTGTGACGGGCGCCTGTAGTCCCAGCTACTCAGGAGGGTGAGGCAAAAGAATGGCTTAAGCCAAGAGTTTGAGATTGCTGTGAGCTAGGATGCCACAGTACTCTACCAAAGGAGAAAAGTGAGACTCTGTTTCAAATAAATAAATAAATAAATAAAACTGCTCTAGAAAATAAAGCCTGCTTTTTAAAAATAAAGAAATAAAAATGAATGGGAGGGCACCATCTCTTACCCCTTTCTTCTGGCTGCAATGCATTTGTTATGTCTAAAGCTCACACAAGCCATCTTGGATCTTGAGGTGGAAGCCATTTGTTATGGATGGTGGAGGAACAAAATAGCCTTGTCCTGGTGATCAGGGAGCCACCCTATCAGCCCCGGACTACTTCTCTGTGGATTTCTTTTATGTGAAAGAGAAACATCTTATTTGAGCCACTGTTACACTGGGTATTCTGTCCTTTGTGGCTGACCCTCGCTCTAACTGGTACAGGCAGGCAAGTCACCCTAATCACCCACCAACTGTTTGTGTCCTTGCTGTCCTTGTTAGACGTTTATCAGGACTGTCCCTTCTGCTCTTAGCAACCAAGGTTCACACAGCTATTCGTTCATTCACTGGTTCATTCATTCAACTAGTTACTGAGTGCCTGCTATGTGCTCACATCTGTGTAAAAAAGGCACAGTGTTGGCTCTCAGGACATGGTCATCTAAGGGAAGAAAGAGCCAAATTAGAATGCAACGTGATGAAGGCTGTAATGGAAGTGTCCTGGGAGCCCAGGGAAAGCAGATCCCTGTCTGCTTGGGAGGAACGGAGGCTGCCCTTAAGCTGGGATGGTTGCCTCTGGCCCCTGGAGAGGCACAAAAGAGACTAAGAGACTGCACTGCGAGGCAGAGTGGGGGAGTGACTGGCACAAATGGCAAAATTGTCAGAGGAGAGCACTTGCTTGCTCTGGGAAGAATAAGCAAGGAGAGGAACACAGTTTGTTTGTCAATCCATTCATTCATTCATTTCCATAAGCATTTCTTGGTGCTTATTTCAGCCAGGCATGGCGCCAGAAGTTAGGGACACATAAAACACGACCCTGTCCTTCAAGAGGCTCACAGACATATACACAAAGTGCCTAAAAGAAGCATGAAAAGGGGAGACTTCTGATTACCCCTTTCTCAAGAAAATACCTGACAGTCATTCACACTGAGGTATAAATGACTGATCACACCTACCGCCCAGTAGAACAAGGCTCAAAGACTTAAGCTAAAGAATTAAAGTTTTAAGAAGGAATTTCTAACAGTCATCTTAGAAAAGAAAGGCACTTGGGGAAAGGCAGAGAGGTCTCCAGACTTCTGTAATGACACTGCCACAGCATGATCAATCAGGAGCTGAGATCTTTGCCCCAGCCTTCTCAAAACTATCTCCCTGGGTGACACTAGCCTAGCCAGTTCTCTAAACCTCCTCCTCTTTAAAATGGATTTTATTTTAAGAAGGGGGAAGGGAAATCCATTTTCTGCTTAACTCACAGAACTACAGTGAGATTTAATGAGATTGCAAACCAGACAGTATGTGGCAAGGGCTTGAGGCACTGGGAAAATATGAGTGTGATTTTTTTTTTTTTGAGACAGCATCTCATTACGTTGCCCTTGGTAGAGTACTGTGGCGTCACAGCTCACAGCAACCTCCAAATCTTGGGCTTAAGTGATTCTCTTGCCTCAGCCTCCCAAGTAGCTGGGACTACAGGCACCCACCACAACACCTGGCTATTTTTTTGTTGCAGTTGTCATTGTTGTTTAAGCTGGCCCAGGCCCGAACCCGCCAGCCTCAGTGCATGTGGCTGGTGGCCTAACCACTGTGCTATGGGTGCCAAGCCAATGAGTGTGATTTTTACTGTGGTTTATTTTCTGCCTTCTGTAAGAGATCATGCCTCATTCCCCATGCCTGAGACTGGGCAGTTAGGTGGAAGAAAAAAAAAAAAATCAGCCTCTGGATTCAAGTGGACCCACTTAATCCCTGACGGTCAGTGATTCTCAAGGTGGGGTCCCTGAGCCAGCAGCAGCAGCATCACCTAGGAACATTCTAGAAATGCAAATTCTTCAGCTGAGTCAGAAGACCTGGGGTTGGTGCCCAGAAATCTGTGGTTGAACAAGCCCTCCAGGTGACTAAGGGTTAGGACAGTGAGGCCTAACCCTCACTGGTCTAATTCTTCTAGGTCTAGGACCTAGGTCTAGGTAGAGTGCCATGGCATCACAGCTCAGGACCTCGGTCTAATTCTACTCTTCTGAGATGCAGTACATTATCACTGCAATAAGTATGGGGCTGCCCAAATTGCATGGGTTTGAGTTCTAGCTCCCACGGTACTCACTTGGGACCTCTTTATAAATCAATTTCCCTTTTTATGAAATGAGGATGATACTTGTTCCTACCACAGCCGGGCAAGGTGGCTCACACCTGTAATCCCAGCACTGTGGGAGGCTGAGGCGGGAGAATTGCTTCAGCTCAGGAGTTCGAGACTTGTCTGAGAGACAGTGAGACCTCCACTCATTAATCCCAGAAGAAGGCTGAGGCAGCAGGATGCCCACAGCCCGAGTCTGAGGTTGCAGTGAGCTATGATGCTGTTGCACTCTGCTCAGGGAATAGAGTG
The DNA here is from genome assembly GCA_963574355.1 of Loris lydekkerianus. NCBI lineage: Eukaryota > Metazoa > Chordata > Mammalia > Primates > Lorisidae > Loris > Loris lydekkerianus. The sequence continues at coordinate 9,939 of CAUYPK010087889.1, read as the reverse complement.
GGACCCTGTCTCAACAACAACAACAACAACAACAAAAACTAGTTCCTACCACATAAGATTATTGGGGGAGATTAAATGAATTCATACAGGTAAAGTGCTTAGAATATTGTCTATTGTTTGATAGCTAAGAATATCATGTATTTCAAAATTAAATATAACTTAGGAATTCCTTAACTTTCCTTGAACTAATTAAACCTACTCCCCTCCCCTTAACTTCCTAATGATCCTCTTCAGCAAGATGTGGGAAACACAGGTGCAGAGGGACCGCAGTGGAACCTCGGCCACTGGGCAGTTACAGAGCGGAAGCTGTGAACATGTCCCAAGCACCTGCTCTGTACAAGGCTAGTTACTATCAATCCTTCCAGCCACTCTTTGAGGTCAGCATCACCACTCCATTTTAGAGCGGTGTGGAAGGGACATGTCTAGGTCACACAGTGATGAACAGTGGCAGAGTTGTAATTTAAACCCAAAACTGGCCAAATCCAGGGCCAAAGTCTTTCTACATTACCAACCTGCCCCACAAAGGTTCTCACATCCTGCCTCTGCACCTGAATTTCCTCTTGGCCACCTCTATCACATCCACTCACCATCTTCTGAAACTTAGGAGAGAGATCTGTCTAAAGAAAACAAGTAGTTTTGGGGCCCCCACTACAAACACTCCAAAGGCTTTCCTACTGCAAAGAAAATAGGTGTGTTCAGGTTGGCCCTGGAAAGTATTCCCAGGACAGAGAGGTAGAAATCAGGGTGACAGAAACAGATTTCAGCTCAAACAGAGGATGTCTCAAAGGAGGAATAAACCACCCTTGGAGGGAGTGAGCTTGTTATCACTGTCAGTATTCAAAGATTTCAGGTGCTAGAGAACAATTCAGGCACTGGATTTTGGATTAGAATCGATGGCTATTTAGATTTCTTTCGGCCTTCCCTTCCTTCCTGCTCTCTTTCTATCTTTGTTTCTTTCGTAAAGACAGTACAGTGGCACAATCATAGCCCACTATAACCTCCAACTCCAAGCTCAAGTGATCCTCCCACCTTAGCTTCCCAAGTAGCTAGGACTATAGGTGCGCACCACCACTCCTATATAATTTTTTTCTATTTTTTGTAGAGATTGGATCTCACCCTGTTGCTTGGGTTGGTCTAAAACTCCTGGCCCCAAGTGATCCTCCCACCTTGGCCTCTCAAAGTGCTGGGATTATAGGAGTGAGCCACAGCACCTAGTCTAGATTCCTTCCAAAGCTAAGAGTCCATAGCTCCACACAAGAGCCTAGGCAGGCAACTCAGCAAAGGTGGATGAAACAGAGCACAAGCGACATATCTAAACTTGGAAAACCCACTGGAGTCCTTTTGGCAGCCCAGCCTGTCTGGTCCTAGATGAAGCCTGAATTCCAGCTGCTGGCACTGCCCTTGTGCCTTCCACCCCAGCCCTCCCGGACACACACACACATACACCCATGCTCTGGCTCTCTGATTTGTGTTCTCTGCAGGCAAAAGACCATGGATAGCAGCAGTAGGTCATGCCCAGCTGCCCTGCCTGGAAGGGCCTTCTGCATGCCGCCCTCTTGGATCAGGATTCATCAATAGGACCCATTCTTCATTCCTGTGGTTTCTCAGAGCCAGCTGTGGTCACTATGGCAACTCAGCCAAGAGGGCAGATCTGCTAGAGCTAAGGCCTTGAGAGCTGAAGATTGAATTTCAGTAGAGCGGGGTACATTGTCTCATGCCTGTGATCCCAACACTCTGGGAGGCCATATTGGGAGGATTACTTGAGCTCAGCAGTTCAAGACCAGCCCGTGCAACAGTGAGACCCATCTCTACTAAAAATAGAAAAATTAGCTGGGTATGGCAGGGCACACCTGTAGTCCCAGCTACTCAGAGGCTGAGACAGGAAGATTGCTTGAACCCAGGAGTTTGAGGTTGCTGTGAGCCAGGCTGATGCCACAGCACTTTAGCCTGGGCAACAGAGTGATACTCAGTCTCAAAAAACACTTTTTTTTTGGCCAGTGAGGTGGCTTACCTTATGCCTATAATACTAGCACTCTGGAAAGTCGAGCCTGAAGTATTGCTTGAGCTCAGGAGTTTGAGACCAGCCTGTGCAAGAGCAAGATCCCCCATCTTTACTAAAAATAAAAAAAATTAGCTGGATGTGGTGGCAGGCACCTGTATTCACAGCTACTTGGGAGGCTTAGGCAAGAGAATTATTTGTACCCAAGAGTTTGAGGTTGCCGTGAGTTATGATGCCACTGTACTCCAGCCTGGGCAACAGAGACTCTGTCTAAAAAAAAAAAAAAAAAAAAGTTTTCACCATTAGACAATGAATGAATTTTCCATTCATTCCTTTGGACCATTATAATCTAGGGCATAAACACCAATGTTACAGCCATCATTAATCAATCTCAGTATTTTTCCCATTGTCTATGGGTTTGGTTCATCATTCTGCTAAGATGGCTCTTCAGGTAGCTCCTACCAATTAAACTAGAGTCAGCACAGGAGATAAATACCATTTTCTTTCTTTCTTTCTTTTTTTTTTTTTTTTTTGAGACAGAGCCTCAAGCTATCGCCCTGGGTAGAGTGCCGTGGCATCACAGCTCACAGCAACCTCTAACTTCTGGGCTCAAGTGATTCTCCTGCCTCTGCCTCCCAAGCAGCTGGGACTACAGGCGTCTGCCACATGCCCGGCTATTTTTTGGTTGCAGCCAGTCATTGTTATTTGGCGGCCTGGGTTGGATTTGAACCTGCCAGCTCAGGTGTATGTGGCTGGCGCCTTAGCCACTTGAGCCACAGGCACCGAGCCGAAAACCATTTTCTATCTTTGCTTTGGACCATGATGTTCTGCCTTGAGAGACTAAATCCCAGAATACTAGAGATAATCCCATTATTACCTCCCCATTTTATCAACTTTTACAGACTGTAAAACAAAGGCTCAGATGAGTTTTTTGCTCCAGGTCTCACTGGAAATGCAAACAAAAGAAAGGATACAAATGAAACTTGTGCAGGGCTTTACAGTTTGTAAGGAACTTTGACATCCGCCATTTAAGACTCCCAGCATCCCAGTGAAGCAATGATCGTTTTTCTTTCCAGCTGGCTGATGATGAGTCAGTGAGGTAAAGAAATCTGCCTGAGTTTACACAGCCAGAAGGTGGACCTGGGACCCAAACTGTTATTGACTCTCACTCCCTTGTTCATTTCGAGCCTATGGGCTCAAATCTAGAGGTTCATGAAGATACTACCGGGACTGTGAAGCCACATTACTGTGAACACTATAAAAAAAGTCTCACCAGGGAGCCACGGTGGCTTACGCCTATAATCCTAGCACTCTGGGAGGCTGAGCAGGTGGACTGCCTGAGCTCACAGGTAGGAGACCCGCAAGAACAAGAGCAAGACCCCATCTGTAAAGAAAATTAGCCAGCCATTGTGGCAGGCACCTGTATCTCAGCTACTCAGGAGGCTGAGGCAAGAGAATGACTTCAGCTCAAGAGTTGGAGGTTGCTGTGAGCTATGACGCCCTAGCACTCTAACAAGGGTAACAAAGTGAGACTCTGTCTCAAAAAAAAAAAAGTCTCACAAATTAGTTTCACCACATTCAAAATATCTGTGTAATTTTATAATCAACAAGACATAGAACTCTTTCGAAGTATTCTTGAATTCATGGTAGCCCTTTGTCCTTTCCCATTTTTTCTTAATTAATCAGTGCTAACATTATAACCCATGTGGGAAGGTCATTGAAACTCTGATATTAAAAAAGAGTTCTCTTCTGTGGTGGCTGAGTCCTGGCTCCTGTGATCTTTGATTCTGATGTCCACAAAGATTACATTACATGTACATTTTAAACTAAATATTTTTTTATTTTTTGAGATAGGGTCTCACAGCTACCTCAAACTCCCGGACTTGAGCAATCCTCTTGCCTCAGCCTTCTGAGTAGTTGGGACTATAGGCACGCACCATTACACCAGCTAGTTTTTCTATTTTTAGTAGAGATGGGGTCTCACTCTTGCTTAGGCTGTTCTTAAACTCCTGAGCTCAAGCAATCCACCTGCCTTGGCTTCCCAGAATGCCAGGGTTACAGGTGTGAGCCATGGCGCCTGGCCTATTTTTAAATTTTTTAGAGATAGGGTCTCACTCTGTAGCCCTAGCTGTAGTCATCACTGCTCACTGAAGCTTAGAACTTGTGGGCTCAAGCGATCCTCCTGCCTCAGCCTCCTGAGTAGCTGGGACTACAAGCATGCGCCACCACACCTGGCTAATTTTTTCTACTTTTTGCAAAGACTTGATCTTACTATATTGTCCAGCCTAGTGACAAGCTCCTAGGTTCAACCAATCCTCCCTTTTTGGCCTCCAAAAGTGCTGGGATTACAGGCATAAACTACTACACTGTGGCCTAAAGCATAGTATTTTAATGAGCAAACCAAGTTACACTTAAAACATTTAATTAAATGATATATAAAGTACACAAAAAGGGGTTTCTCATTTCTAGATCCAATTGCCAATTTATAGGTAATGTAGAAGATGGAGAAAAGTTCTCTCTTTTTTTTTTTTTTTGCACAAAGTATTGCCAATTTTTATTTCATTAACCATAAATTAGTAGTCCTAATATGCTTTCACTTAGTTTTAGATTTCCATAATCATTTTTCCCCCTAAGCTGAAATTCAAACTAATGCCACAGGACTTCTTTTCTTTTCTTTTTTTTTTTTTTGCAGTTTTTGGTCGGGGCTTGGTTTGAACCCACCACCTCTAGCACATGGGGCCAGCGCCCTACTCCTTTGAGCCACAGGCACTGCCCAAGATGGAGAAACTTTTAAACTATACCTGGGTGTGCAAAAATGAGCACAACCAGACTATGTGCAACTATAGAACAAACCACCTAGTTTCTTTTCTTTTCTTTTTTTTTTTGAGAGTCTCACTTTGTCACCTTTGGTAGAGTGCCTTGGCATGATAGCTCACAGCAACTTCAAACTCTTGGGCTCGAGAGATTCTCTTGCCTCAGACTCCCAGTACCTGGGACTAGAGGTGCCCACCACAACGCCTGGCTATTTTTAAAGACGGGGTCTTGCTCTTGCTCAGGCTGGTCTCAAACCTATGAGCTCAGGCAATCCACTTGCCTCTGCTTCTCAAGTACTAGGATTATAGGCATGAGCCACCGCACCTGGCCCACCACCTAGTTCTTTAAAGTGACCTGTAGAACACCAAAAATATCATACTTACAAGACACATCAACAAAGGACAACACATGAATATTACTTGAGTCCTGATTTTTCAAAAATAACTAAATGAAGTTAGGACAATTATGAGAAAACTGGAAATTTGAAAATTGGATTACTGATGATTTAGGCATTACTATTAATGTCTTGGGATACAATATTGGCACCACTTATAAATAAAAGAGTCCTTATTGCTTAGAGATACACATTAAACTATTTCAGGATCAAATGGTAAGATGTTTAGGATTTTCTTCAACATAAGATGAGCATTGGGGAAACAGATAAGGTGGACCAAGCAAAACCAATGAATAAAAGGGGTTCACCATTCTGTCCTGTTTTTATGAATATTTCAAAAATTATCCATGAGATGGAATTAAGGGGCCTGGGATGAGGGGAGGGGAGAAGAGCTGTAGATAAAAAAATAAGATTGGCAAAATATTGATAATTATTGAAGCTGGGTGAGTCTACTTTTATGTATGTTTGAAAATTTCTATAATACGAATTAATAAAAGAAGACAAAGGGCCCTTATGTTCAGAAAAGTTGGGAACTGCTTCACTAAGTTAACTGAAATTGGCCCTTGACACCTTAGAATATTGAACTCAATCCTTTTCAATGAATGAATGGCCCCAACTTTCAACAAGAATGATGGAATGGGAGAGTGGGGTCTGGGAGGAGGTGGCCTAAGGCAGGCTAGAGGGTGAAAGGCCCAGGACTAAGGTTAAGGAGCATGTGGGAGGGCAAGCCAGGAAGGGGTAAGGCAGGGTCTACTGACTCGACCTGCTGGATAAAGGCATCGGCCAAGTGTCATGGACTAGTCGCAGTGGGCACAGAGCAGAGAGTGTAGGATGTGGAGGAAGGAGAAAAGATCTACTCCCCACCCAACTCTTTGCCAGCACTGTGACCCTGAGCAAGTCCCCAGCTTCTCTGGACTGCAGGGTCCCCACCTGCAAAATGGAATGACAGTCACTGCTTGGGCCACCTCCTTACATGAAAATGGAATCATGTAAGATGGGAGTGTTTGTAGCCCGTGCGATGTGAGCTGTCTGGTTCATGGCATACTCCACCTTTGCTTTTTCTCGTCCACCTACCCAACCACTAGAAAGGCAGGGAGCCCTACAAGGCCCTTCCTGGGTGGCCAGCAGGAGGGGTAAAGGGCACGACTGAGAAGTATTTGCTAGCATCCTGCATCTGGGGCAATCCCAGCTCTGTTCCACTCCCTTGACATGACCCGAGGGGACCATTTACGTGGGAATCTCAAATTTGCAGACCTACTCCTCTCCATCCTAATGAGGCAAGGAGTTCGGGTAAAGTCTCTAACAGAGTCACTGACACAGAGTAGGAGCTTTCCATACAAACTGAGCACCTGATGGTCTACCAGGCCCTGCACAGGTGCTGGAGATAGAGCAATGTCAGGCTTTGTCCCTGCCCTCAGGGTGCTTACAGCCCAGTGGCGGAGACAGAACATAGATGAAGCCGTGCTTGCTAAGGCCTTGGCAAGCCTGGGGCAGGAGAGGAGCTTAGAGGAGCACGTGCCCCACGCCCCCGGTTGAAGTGATGCTTTATCAGAGCCTTAGAATGAGGAGACAGGGGTGGAACAAAGCAGGACAGGGGAAGATGGCTCTGAGAGAGAAGGCACCTCTGCCAAGCCCCTAGGAACACACAGCACACCTGAGGAACAGCCAGGAGTTTATCAGGGCCAGTGGGAAAGTGGTGAGCAGTGAGGCCCTGGGGGCTACACAGGGCCCCAGCCAACCGGCTGGGACACATGCTAAACATGTCCCAGGTTTTATTCCAAGCACTTGACACGCTTTGTACAGGGTGGTCATAAAGTCCATGTGCAATTTTAAATTGCATACTATTTTAAATTGCACGTGAACTTTATGACCACCCTGTATTATTTCATGTAAGCTTTCACCACCCAGGAGATTTCACAGATGAGGAAACCGAGGCCCAGCGAACCTGTGGCATTTGCCAAAGCTCAGGAAACCTAGTAAGTGCTGGAACCTAAAGTCAAACCCAGGCCATTCGGTTCCAGAGTCCACGCTTTTATCCACACCTCTAGGTTTTGTTGTTGTTGTTGTTTTTGAGACAGAGCCTCAAGCTGTCGCCCTAGGTAGAGTGCCATGATATCACAGCTCACAGCAATCTCCAACTCCTGCCTCCACCTCCCAAATAGCTGGGACTACAGGCGCCTGCCACAACACCCAGCTATTTTTTGGTTGCAGACATCATTGTTGTCTGGCAGGCCGGGGCTGGATTCAAACCTGCCAGCTCAGGTGTATGTGGCTGGTGCCTTAGCCGCTTGAGCCACAGGCACCAAGCCACACACCTCTAGGTTTTATTCTATAAGTGATGGGGCGCTGCTGATGGGCTCTGAATGGAGGCGTTAACTGATACATTTTCATGGTAGAAAGTCCAACACCAGGGTGAGGCTGCTGACCCATGTCCAGGTGGGAGAAAAAGGATGCAGTCTTATCCCCCAGGCATGACAGGGTAACTGGGAAGTCCAGCCCTGGCCCAGATCACCATACAGGAAGGACTCTAATTCCAAGCTCCCACAAGGAGTCTATCATTAACATGAGTTTCACCAAGGCCCCACTTACCGAGCATTGTCTTTGGGCAGGTGCTTTATGTTGATAACTTGTCTTTTCCTCCCAACAACCTTATGAGGTAGTTATCACCCTCCCCACTTTACAGATGAGGAAACTGAGGCTGGAGTAGGTTAGGAATTTGCTCATAGTCAGGGAAGAAGTGCAGAGCTCTCTGCCTCCAGAGCTCTCTCTTACTATCATACTACAGCAAACCACGAGATAAATCCCACATCTCCAAGCCCCAGTAATCCCTGTAAGGATTGTTGGGATGACTGAAGTAATATATTTTTTTCTGATGGTGGATGTTAGGACTCTTCAGAGGTGATGCAGAAACATTTTGAGGGAATGGCTTTCTCATACGACCAACACAAGGCTGGAAGACTGAGAGCCTTGGACCAGCAGGTGTGGGGGGGATGCCCAGTTTTAGGCGTGTGTTGCAGAACAAGTTCGTTTCTCCTGCTGTGCCTCAGTTTCCCCATCTGTACAACTGAAAGCAGATGGACTCAAGCTCCAAATCCCCTTCCAGGTCAATGCTCTGGGACTCAGAGTCGAGGTTAATCACACCCTGCAAGGCTGCTCCAACCTCAGCCACCAGCAGGAGCAAAAGAAACCAAATGGTTTTCACCTGGATAAGATGCCACCACCAGCACCTCAGAGCCCAGGCTGGGGCAGTCAGAAGAGGGTGCCAGAGGACAGCAGGGCTCTTCTTGCCTTCCCCATGCAAGGTGGCCCCTGGTCCTGCCTGAGTGCCCACAGCTCCCACTTTGTCCCAGTCCCGCAGTGTGACCTCACCCAGTCACCTTCTCACCCTGAGCTTCCAACTCTTCTGGAGTGAAGGGGTTGGGCAGTAACATGGAAGCCTCCTGCCAGCTCTGACATTTATTATTTCAGGATTCCTCAGCCTCTCGCTGTTTTCCTTCCTGCATTTCACTGCTGGAGCCCATGACTGGCCGTGCGCCCCCCTTGGTGGGGCCTCTGCAGATGTCTCCCCAGCCTGGGCACCTGTCCAGCCTCACCAGCTCAGCCTCACTCTGCCCCCTTGCAGGATGGGGGGCAGGGAGGAAGACGGGTTGCAGGAAGGGAGCCACGCCCTTGATGTATGCTGAGGCCTCTGCAAACCCCAAGTTTCCTGGCTGGGATTTTCCTCGGGAGACTGCTCGGCAATGATGAGCTCAGAGAGCAAGAACTTTGCTGGAATGACCACTGAAGATTCCTGCCTGACCCCTGGCCCCAAGCCCTGAATTCCACCCAACCCTGGGGCAGGCCCAGCCTGCCCTCTTGGTCAGAGCAGCAAAGGGTCTGGTGCCTCCCACCCTTTGTGGTCTCTGTAGGCCAGGATGAATCCCTCCCTGTCCCCACTTGGGCTTGCTATCCATTGCTAATCCCTTAAACTCTGGCCCTGTGATTACCTAAACATGCCAAGCTGCCTCCACCTCACCCCCTCTCTCCTGACAGCTTACAGGTCACCCCTCCCCACAACAGAACTGACCTTGCTTATCTTTATGCCACCCTGTGCCCACTACAGGCTTTTATCAGAGCACTCCTGGCTCTCATTCACCACACACGTCTGACCTCTATGGGGCTTAAAGCCTAGAAGGGCAGGATCAGCTCATTTGCCTTTGTATCTGTAGCACCCAGCACAGGGCTCAGCACATGGGCATCAATAAACAATGTGGAATAAATGGATGATTAAATGAATGGACAAATATTAGCAAGGCTGTATGGGAACACAGAAAAGAGATGGGGGGGAGGTGGGTGGAGGGAGGGTGATTGGTGGGATTACACCTGCGGTGCATCTTACAAGGGTATATGGGAAACTTAGTAAATGTAGAATGTAAATGTCTTAACACAATAACTAAGAAAATGCCAGGAAGGCTATGTTAACCAGTGTGATGAAAATGTGTCAAATGGTAAAACCATTGTATGGTGCCCCATGATCGCATTAATGTACACAGCTATGATTTAATAATAATAATAAAAAAAGAGATAGCTTTGAAAAATCTGGTCAGGCCCATAATAAAAACTGCTGTATGTCACCTATATACACCCTGACTCTCTAGCTATCAATTCCACAGCTCAGGTAATAAATAAAGGCATTTCCATTTTTCTCTAGAGTTCATGTCCAGTTCCTCTTTGCTTTTCATTCTCCTAGCCT